>SJYC01034718.1:0-10868 GCA_006408675.1 Madoqua kirkii
ACCGGTATGTGGCGGTCTGCAAGCCCCTGCACTACTCCACCATCATGACCCCACCAGTGTGCCTCCAGCTGGCCATCGGGTCCTGGGCCAGTGGTGCAGTAGTGTCTCTGGTGGATACCACCTTTACTTTTCAACTCCCCTATCAAGGACAAAACATTATCAATCACTACTTTTGTGAACCCCCTGCCCTCCTGAAGCTGGCTTCAGCAGATACCTACAGGACAGAAATGGCCATCTTTGCAATGGGTGTGGCCATCCTCCTAGCTCCTGTCTCCCTGATCCTGGTCTCCTACTGGAATATCATCTCCACTGTGATCCAGATGCAGGCTGGGGAGGGGCGGCTCAAGGCTTTTTCTACCTGTGGCTCCCACCTCATTGTTGTTGTCCTCTTCTATGGATCAGGAATATTCACCTACATGCGGCCAAATTCCAAGACCATAAAAGAGCGCGATAAAATGATATCTGTGTTCTATACAGTGGTGACTCCAATGTTGAATCCCATAATTTATAGCCTGAGAAACAAGGATGTCAAAGGAGCTCTCAGGAAACTGGCTGGAAGAAAGTCTTTTTCTCAGAGACAGTGACCTTTAGGTTTGACTTTTGGAGGCATGGTAACATCCTTAAAAGAACAATCAGCAGTTATGAATTAGGTCATTTCAGGAAGAAGGATAAAAGTAAGGAACACATTTCAGAAACTGTGCCTATAAACAAAGGGAAGAAACAGAAGGATGAAAAGTTAGGTTACTTCGTGATTATAAAAAGGGTTAAGTGCTATTTTGAAGGCACTCTTGGTTAATTCAGTTAACATGGACCTGTTAGAAGCATAGTCACTGTTGAATCTACAAGGTTTAAATTGGATTATCCTGAGATAATATCTAATATGAGTTGAGTACATTATTTTAACATCAAAGACATTTCAAGTTTGGATGGCCAAGTCATACAAACCTAGGAGTAGTCTGATCAAAACAATCAACATGTTTGGAAGAGTCTTTAATACTGGGATCATTCACGGCCCAGAGCATTCTAGTTGTAAAAAGGTTCCAGAGGCAACACTACTTCCTAGCTCATGATGTTCTTTTCTGAAAGCTCGAGAAAATTTATTTCATCACCCCAAAGTTCATCTACCACAGATTATCAGAGTAAAAAGGGAATTCAGTCATCTAATCCAAACATATGTCTGAGGCTTAAACTACCTATAATATTTCTATTAATTGTACCTCATCTGTCTAAAAAAGAATGATACAGCTCTAGGATCCATATGCTCTAAGATCATTTCCTTTCATATATAGATAGTTTTTTACTATTAGAAAGATCTTCCTTCAGTTTTCCTATATTTTCAACCAACTCTCACTACTTTTACTCCTAGAATAATTTTTCATTATCCTTCTATACTAAAACTCACTGAAGTCAATTTCTGCATCTACCCAAATTCATTTCTCACAGCCAATCACCCACTTGTTCTTTTAAAATTCCTTTATCTAACATGCTTTGGTACCCTATATTCATTCGGATCATCTTCCTTTTAATGATCCCAATTTACCCAATGAATATCTCTTCTGAAAGTAAAATAGAATTTTAGAAATTGGAGTTTACCAACTCTAGGCTGGTACTTCCATAAGCTTAGCTGTCTCTAACAACATCTCACCGTGGCTCATCTTCTCTAGAATGATCAGTTCTGGAGTTCACTTCAGGTTCTCATGAAATCTTAATCCAAATAAACTGGCTGACAACTGCTTGGCTCTTTCATCCAAACTTTAATCAGTTGCACATTTAGAGGCGATTCCATGGTAACCATTCCACAGTTACCATAAACATGGGTCAGGAACAATATGCCTCAAATTGATTTTGCAGTAGAATATCTCCCCACTGAGGAGATATCTAGTAGCTAAAGTTCCTATTTCTTTCATTCATGTATCCATGAAATCATTTTAAAACCATTTATTGAGCACTTATTTCATGTTATTTTATTCAACTGTGAGTGTATGCAATACACCCAAAGAAATGACTGACACATAATGTGTTTTCATACACATGTTTTGCATCTGTCACTATCCTTTTAAAAGTACTAGAATAGACAAACTCTAACTGGAGGATAAGGATCAGAGAAAACCCCTATTCAAGCTTGTGATAACTGAGGTGATATAGAAAAGGACAAAAAATTAATAGTTGAAGTTTGTAACTTGGCTGCCAGTGATGATCCAGATGAAATCTAATTAGTAACTGGAGAAAAAAGAAAAAAAAAACAGAAAATGTACACAGAAAATGCAGACACTAATTTGGAGAAGTTTTGCCATGAAGGCGATGGAAGAAATAAGATATGACCCCTTACTCACTGCCACTTTCCCTAACACACTGCTCTTTTAAAAGCTCTTGGTTACTTTAATTTTCACACAGAATTAAATATTCAGATACTTTGCATTCTCATAATTCTTTGATCTTCATTCCTTCAATGATTTCAACCATGGTCATATCTTAAATATTGTCATTGCCAATAGTTGTCATCCCCTTTCCAAATTGTGAAACCACAGAATCCTGAGCAAATAAAATGGCTGCTGCTTTAAGGCACTAAGTTTTGAGATGGCTTGTTATGCAGCAATGGATAACTAAAGCTCAGAGAGAATCATCTCCATCCCATTCAAATAGATGTCTGTGGGGCTTTTTCACATTACCTCTCCTGCTATGGAGGGAGATGGGGATAAAGGACCAAGAAGCTTCTAAAGAATTATAATAAAGATGATGTATCAGTCAGGGTTTTTACTTGTAAGTAATAGAAACAATGTATGATTTAAGCTAAAAAGAAAAATTACTGAATAATATTAATTCCTATCTTCAGCCAGAACCACAGATATAATTCATTTATCACAGAATGGGTCAGAATCCCATGCACAGAGGAGCCTGGTGGGCTACAGTCCACGGGGTCACAGAGAGTCAGTCAGACACGACTGTTAACTGCACGCACGCATGCACGCACAGGTCAGCTGAGGATATTACTGTCATTCAGCACTAGGTGGCGCAGTTTACACAGTCAATACCATCTTCAGGCTGGCGCAGCAATTCGCTGAACCTAGAAATTGGAATATTGCGGCTTCCTCTACCGCTGGTAGAAAAAAAGAAATTGCTGACTTCCCTGGTGGCTCAGAGGTTAAAGCGTCCGCCTCCTATGCGGGAGACCTGGGTTCGATCCCTGGGTCAGGAAGATCTCCTGGAGAAGGAAATAGCAACCCACTCCAGTATTCTTGGCTGGAGAATCCCATGGACTGAGGAGCCTATTGGGCTGCAGTCCACGGGGTCACAAAGAGTCGGACATCACTGACTGACTTTACTCACTCACTCACATTACTCACTCACAACCTCAACCAAGTGATCAAGGCTAACATAAATAGTGTTAAATCCTGTCGACAGTATGTTCCCTTGAGATGATGTGATGGAAATAGCACTTTATAATCTGAAGATCTTCAAACCAAGTTAACAAGTTCTCATACATGGGCTTCCTGTAAAATGCTTTTCAATATGCTATCTAGGCTGGTCATAACTTTCCTTCCAAGGACTAAGTGTCTTTTAATTTCATGGCTGCAGTCACTGCTGCTGCTGCTGCTAAGTCACTTCAGTTGTGCAACCCCATAGATGGCAGCCCCCCAGGCTCCGCATCCCTAGGATTCTCCAGCCAAGAGTATGAGAGTGGGGTGCCATTACCTTCTCCAGCTGCAGTCACTATCTGCAGTGATTTTGGAACCCCAAAAGTTTGACACTGTTTCCCCATCTATTTGCCATGAAGTGATGGAATGATCTTAGTTTTCTGAATGTTGAGCTTAAGCCAACTTTTTCACTATCCTCTTTCACTTTCATCAAGAGGCTTTTGAGTTCCTCTTCACTTTTTGCCATAAGGGTGGTGTCATCTGCATATCTGAGGTTATTGATTTTTCTCCTGGCAGTCTTGATTCCAGCTTGTGCTTCCTCCAGCCCAGCGTTTCTCATGATATATTCTGCATATAAGTTAAATAAGCAGGGTGACAATATACAGCCTTGACGTACTCCTTTTCCTATTTGGAACCGCATATAAGTTAAATAAGCAGGGTGAGACCATACAGCCTTGATGTATTACTTTCCCAATTTGGAACCAGTCTGTTTTTCCATGTCCAGTTCTAACTGTTGCTTCTTGACCTGCATACAGATTTCTCAGGAGGCAGGTCAGATGATCTGGTATTCCCATCTCTTTCAGAATTTTCCACAGTTTATTGTGATCTCCACAGTCAAAGGCTTTGGCATAGTCAATAAAACAGAAGTAGATATTTTCTGGAACTCTCTTGCTTTTTCGATGATCCAGTAGATGTTGGCAATTTGATCTCTGGTTCCTCTGCCTTTTCTAAATTCAGCTTGAACATGTGGAAGTTCACGGTTCATGTACGCTGTACTATAGCTTCTCATTTTTTCATTAACTCTACAACTGACTTAAAAAATAAAATCTGTTTTTAAAAAAGCAAAGGAACTGATGCTCTTGCTAGTGACTCATGTCACTAGCTCTTAATTTACATTCTAGACTGGGTGTATCTAATTAAGTCCTAACTCCAATGCAGACCAAGGCATTTAATATTAGATGTATTCAATTTCTATGGACAGAGACAGGCTCCAACTCTCCACGACACTCAACAGAAGACTATAATTATAGAAAGGTTATTCAAATGATCGGATATCCATGACATATAGCCCATGAAACTATCCCTTCTCGTATCTTGACAATCTACAAAATCCTGACTGCTTTTTGATTCCAGCAGAAAGAGGAGATGAGTAGGTGGGGCAGTGAAAACGTGTAAGAAAAATTTCGGCCAGTTTTAGATGTAGATGGAGGAAGCCACAGGAGTTTGACAAGCCGTTTCCCACCTACCCTAAAGGCCGCCCTCGGTTCTATGCCCTAGAGTTGGACTCAAGTCTACAAAGTGGGAGGGGCCTGGGAAAGGGGCGGGTCTGGGAGAGCCCCCACCCTCTGTCAACTTTACAAATGGGTCGCGGGTGCTGCTGGGAGCTCAAGCCAAGCCCGGTGAGCATGCGCGAGTGTGCCGGCCTGTTCCTGGAATTTAAGAGGTACGGAACCGGCGATTGAGGGTCGAGTGTGATCCACGGTACTTCAGTTCTGGAGTGTTTACCAACGCAAGCTCCCTTCCCCGACCGGGCAGGCGATTTGTGCGGCTCCTCTGAACTGGCCCCTGGGTGTGACTGAACCCAGCCCTGACTGGGAGCGGTACTTGCAGGTATCACGCGGCTCAGCGGGCATTGAGGAGTCGGGTGAGTGGAACTGGGAATCCCGCCAGAGGGCGTTCACGTGGAACGCACTGGCCTCCTCGGCTTGTTTGCAGTTGCCCGGATTCCAGCTCTGCGCTCTGCAGTTTCTGCTGGAGACGCTGGAGGAGGGCGCGACCTGACAGGGGTGGAGGCCTGGGCTGTGGAAGGAAGTCAGCGCATGGGAGAGGAGAAGTAAGCAGGGTATGGGTGGGAAACAGCAAGGCTAGGTCTCATGTCCAGATCCCCTGTCTCCCCTTCAATTCTGCGATGCGGGCGGTCTCCAGGCGCTTACCCTGGTAAATATATCTTGCGCAGCTTGAATTTGGAGTGTGGATTCCAGATCAAGTGTGATTGGATCGGTTAACTGGAAAAGAAAATGGAGAAAAGTTCATTCCAACTTGCCTTGCTTTCTGTCATTCCTGGCCACGCGCTGAAAGTAACTTAGTAATTTTATATTTAGTAGTAAATATAATGAGTAATTTATTAAATTTTAATCTATAAATCCTTATTTTTTAATTTTTCTCACTTTGAGTTGAATATGTAATTCATCTCATTCTTGTTTGTTTATATATGTAAGGCTTCACCTTTGCCTAACAGTAGAACTTGAGCTGTGCTATAAGATTTTGAAGTGCAGTGTTAGGAAGTGTTTCTAATTTGAATTGTTTTTTAGAAGCAAAAGTTAAATTTCAAAGTAGTTGAGATTGTTTTTTCTATTTCTACTTGGTGTTAAGATCTAGTCTTCATTCTGGTAATAAACGTGGTTTGTACAACTTTTATTTTTGTTTATTGAAGAATTTTTTTGGTACCTTAATAAAGTAGCGGCTTTTGTAAACATTCTTTTTTTTCAGATACTTATTGACACACTGCTTTATGCTCCTTTTTACAGGCTAATCTCGTAAAGTAAGATTCTCCTTACCTCGGGGTATTGCTCTGCCTATGATGTATTTGATTAAAAACAACCCTTCTTACAGATACTACCTATTCCTCATAATTCTCGTCTGTTCCAGTTCCTTGACGCTGTAAAATCGTTTGAACTTGTGTCCGCTGGCTATTTAATCTAACTCCAGATTCCTGTCACCTGCGCCTTACTGAGCCCTTCCTTCAGAGGTACTGGCTTAGCGCCTTAACTCTTCATCCTGAGTTACAGCATCGTCCTTAAAGGTGTCTGTTTAGTACTTCAGAGTTTAAACTTAAACAATTCTTGACTATTCCATTGCTCCTTCCTTAAATGGAGCGCTTGAGCTATTCGCAGTCATAGGGGTACCTTGGTCCTTTTATCATCCCTACTGTTCCTCCTTTGAAATCTTCCTGAACGTCTCTAACCTGCTCTCGTAGCTCTATAATTATTTATAGTAAGTAATATATTTTTAATCTATAAATCCCTAGTGTCTTCTGATGCTTTTTCTCTTTGAGTTCTATGTGTAGTTCATCTCATTCTTATTTAATATATGTAAAGCTTCACTATTTCCTAACAGTAGAACTTGAGCTGTGCTATATAGATTTTGAAGTGCGGTGTTTGAAGTGTTTTTAATTGAGTTGAATTGTGTTTTAGAAGCAAAAGTTAAATTTCAAAGTAGTTGAGATTGTTTTTTCTATTTCTACTTGGTGTTAAGATCTAGTCTTCATTCTGGTAATAAACGTGGTTTGTACAACTTTTATTTTTGTTTATTGAAGAATTTTTTTGGTACCTTAATAAAGTAGCGGCTTTTGTAAACATTCTTTTTTTTCAGATACTTATTGACACACTGCTTTATGCTCCTTTTTACAGGCTAATCTCGTAAAGTAAGATTCTCCTTACCTCGGGGTATTGCTCTGCCTATGATGTATTTGATTAAAAACAACCCTTCTTACAGATACTACCTATTCCTCATAATTCTCGTCTGTTCCAGTTCCTTGACGCTGTAAAATCGTTTGAACTTGTGTCCGCTGGCTATATAATCTAACTCCAGATTCCTGTCACCTGCGCCTTACTGAGCCCTTCCTTCAGAGGTACTGGCTTAGCGCCTTAACTCTTCATCCTGAGTTACAGCATCGTCCTTAAAGGTGTCTGTTTAGTACTTCAGAGTTTAAACTTAAACAATTCTTGACTATTCCATTGCTCCTTCCTTAAATGGAGCGCTTGAGCTATTCGCAGTCATAGGGGTACCTTGGTCCTTTTATCATCCCTACTGTTCCTCCTTTGAAATCTTCCTGAACGTCTCTAACCTGCTCTCGTAGCTCTATAATTATTTATAGTAAGTAATATATTTTTAATCTATAAATCCCTAGTGTCTTCTGATGCTTTTTCTCTTTGAGTTCTATGTGTAGTTCATCTCATTCTTATTTAATATATGTAAAGCTTCACTATTTCCTAACAGTAGAACTTGAGCTGTGCTATATAGATTTTGAAGTGCGGTGTTTGAAGTGTTTTTAATTGAGTTGAATTGTGTTTTAGAAGCAAAAGTTAAATTTCAAAGTAGTTGAAATTGTTTTTTCTATTTTTATATGGTGTTAAGAGCTAGTTTTCATTCTGATAATAAATGTGGTTTATACAACTTTTGTTTACCTTCTGTTTATTGAAGAATTTTGGTACCTTAATAAGTAGCAGCTTTTTAAAGCATTCTTATAAGACTTTGAATAGAAATTACATTCTATCTGGTTTTATATATCAAAGTAAGCATATTCATGTCCACTGTGCTGTTAATTTTAGTTTACTTTATTTTGCTAAGGACTGAAAAAGTTGTCTTAGTCTCCTGTTTATATTGTGCTGTTATTGATCATATCTCTTGTTTGGAAGTTTTGCTATAAATATATTTCAGTTATGGATTTGATACAGATAGTAGTCATAATGTCATGAGTCGTGCCTTCAATCGTTAAAAAGTTTCCTCCTTGTCTAATTTCATTCATTTGAGCTTTCAGTTCAGTATATATCTTAATTTCAGTTTATCCTTGCATATTTTGTTGTTTACATTTGCTTGTTATTTCTTTAATCATCCCTTTAAGCTTTGGAGTTCTTTTGGATTTCTCTTGAGTTTTTATGTAATTGAGTTAAATTTTTACTCAGTGCATTTATCATTACAATGGATATTCTTCTTTGTTAAATCTACTTTTTTTTAATGCTTCCTTAGTTTTTGTTTTTAACATGTGGTCTGTGAAATGTTTCTTCTTTTTTCTCCTTGTATATTATTAATTCTTAAAGTATCTGGGCCCATAGTTCATTCTGCTGAAACTCAGTGAGAGATACCTCTTCAGCACTTGGAACTTTTTTTTTTTTAATAAACCCATACATTACTAAAGTTTTGGAGAAGGTTTTTGTTGGATCTCAGAAACTTTCCTCAGTTGATCCACTTTGCCCTGTGTCCCCATTTAATGGGGATCTTAATGAGTATATATTTGTACAAGACAGTGAAAATATGGTTTTAGCAGTGAAAACAGTTTAGCAAAGGCTACCACTTAGAATATGCTAGGAAGTGACCACAGTGAAGGTGGAAACTCCTCTGCCTGTGTGAATCTTAAACTGTTTCAACAGAGCAGGCAGGCGGAGTCAAACAGAAGATAGGGATTGAGTGAAGGGTTACATGTGAAACATCTATTCCAGTTATCTCCCCAAACTCCCAGCCCTCTTTTCACATGCATAGAGAAGCAGTTTAGCTCCAGCACCTTCTTCCCACATAAGATTCTTTTCTAAATAAATTGATTAAACCCTCTGAGGATAACAAAGACTTTTAGGTTTGGTGTTGACATTTTTTATAGTAAAACCTTTTCATTCTGTTGTGTAGGGAGCCCATAGCTTGACAGCCAGCTCCTCCTCTCGCCCTAAATCAAAGCCTACCAATGTGTATGTCTCACTGATACTCACATCAGTTCAATTCAGTTACTCAGTTGTGTCCGACTCTTTGCAACCCATGGACTGCAGCACACCAGGCCTCCCTGTCCATCACCAACTGCCAGAGTTTACTCAAACTCATGTCCATTGAGTCAGTGATGCCATACAACCATCTCATCCTCTGTCATCCCCTTCTCCTCCTGCCTTCAATCTTTCCCAGCATCAGGATCTTTTCAAATGAGTTAGTTCTTTGCATCAGGTGGCCAAAGTATTGGAGTTTCAGCTTCAGCATCAGTCCTTCTAATGAATATTCAGGACTGATTTCCTTGAGGATTGACTGGTTGGATCTCCTTACTGTCTAAGGGACTCAAGAGTCTTCTCCAGCACCACAGTATGGAAGCATCAATTCTTTGGTGCTCAGCCTTTATGGTCCAACTCTCACATCTGTACATGACTACTGGAAAAAACATAGCTTTGACTATATGGATCTTTGTTGACAAAGTGATTTTTTCTGCTCTTATATATGCTGCCTGTGTTGGTCATAGCTTTTCTTCCAAGGATCAAGTGTCTTTTAATTTCAAGACTGCAGTCGCCATCTGCAGTGATTTTGGAGCCCCCCCCCCCAAAATAAAGTCTGTCATTGTTTCCATCACTTCCCCATCTATTTGCCATGAAGTGATGGGAATAGATACCATGATCTTAGTTTTCTGAATGTTGAGTTTTAAGCCAGCTTTTTCAGTCTCCCCTTTCACTTTCATCAAGAGGCTCTTTAGTTCTTCATTGTCTGCCATAAGGGCGATGTCATCTGTATATCTGAAATTATTGATATTTCTCCTGTCAATCTTGATTCCAGCTTGTGCTTCATCCAGCCCAGCGTTTCTCATGATATACTCTGTATTTAAGTTAAATAAGCAAGGTGACAAGATATTCACATAGCTCTTGGTACATCTCCCATTCAGGGCAAATACCCATTAGGAAACCAGTCTACTGATACAGAAGTAGAAATTCATATGACAATCTAGAATAATCAACCTAACACTTGATTCTTAAATATGAGCAGAAAACTGGGGAACACTAGATGTCTAAAAACCATGATGATTAAAAACCTTGATCACAGAATCAAAGGGAATTTAGGAAACAGGAAAATCTTCAGAGAAATTTGAAATGATATTGTAACTGTACAAGCACAGTGCTATGGGAAGAGAACCATCAGTAAGGAATAGTTTATAAATTTAAAGTGACTGGTAGAAACATTTTTTGTTTCTTCATAAAAGTAAATTCTTCAAAGTCAAGTGAAAGAAATCCCCCATAACTCAAAAGAAAAAATAAAAGCTTTCATCAGTTAAAAAAAAAACCACTTCTGTGGAGTAAATCTGGACATAGAAATTAAGGTAAGGTAGAAGATTTTTATCATGAAAGTTCTCATGTGCCATTTGATTGTTTTTCCTTTTGCCATGTGCATGGATCACTTTGATTTGAAATTTTTTCCCCATGTTTTATTTTTTACCATAAATTTTTTTTCTCCCTTTTTCTCCATATTTTAGGAGACATTTTTAGGCTTTTCTGTCATATCATTGGTTTGATGAAGTGTCACTTCTGCTTTCTACTGCTTCCAATCAAGAAGTCTGCTAATCTACTTTGATACTACTTTCATCTCATTCCTGTTTTATCAACAGGATTTTTAATTCTCTTTTGTTACAATATGTCCTTTTGGATCTGTATACATCAGGCAAGTGTCTTATTTTTTTTACATAAAGATTGTGTTTTAGAACAATTTCCATATACC
>SJYC01034719.1:0-33921 GCA_006408675.1 Madoqua kirkii
AATTTCCATATACCCAAACCATTTCCTCTACTAATGACAAATTAGTATGGTACACCTATTTCAGTTAATGGGATAATGAAATACTATTTAATTAATTATATTTCAATCAATGAAATAATATTGATACATTAACTGAAGCCCATACTCTATTCATATTTCTTTAGTTTTTATCTAATATCTTTTTTCTGATCCATGGTCCCAGCCAGGATGCTATATTTTATTTGTTTTATATCCTTAAGCTCCTTGGCTATAACAGTTTCTCAAACTTGCCTTTAATGACTTTTACAATTTTGAGGAGTATAGGTCAGGTATTTTAAAGGAGGCCCATCTATTAGAATTTGTCTGATTATTTTTCTCATGATTAGATTGGAGTTATTGGTTTAGAGAAGAAAGATCACAGAGAGAAAAGTGCTATTTCCACCACATTGTCTCAAGGGAACATACTGTCGATGTGACTTACCACTACTGATGTTACCCTTCGTCACCTGGTTGAAATAGTGTTTGTGAGGTTTCTCCTGTGTGTGTGTGTGTGTGTGTGTGTGTGTGTGTGTGTGTGTTAGTTGCTCAGTCATGTCTGATTGTTTGCACCCCTAGAGACTAGAACCCACCAGGCTTCTGTCCATGGAATTCTCCAGGCAAGAATGGAGAATGGAGTGGGTAGCTATTCCCTTCTCCAGGGGATTTTTCTGACCTAGGTATTGAACACAGGTTGCCTGCACTGCAGGCAGATTCTTTACTGTCTTTCTCTATCTCCTTTAGACTTTAGTAAAACTTTATTACACAAAAGCTCTGAGCGATCAAGCCTTGTCTCTGGCCCCAGATTGAATTCTCCTCCAGAGGCTAAGAACCCCCAGGTCTTTTCATTCAGCAACAACCTTTCACTACCCCAGTCCTCAAAGCATCCATTTGTCCATGGAACCCTGGTTCCTTTTATTGAAGAATAGTTTTAGAAACCAAGATCTTGGGGTTAAGTGTTCCTTCTATGCCTACTCTGCTGACAGAGCAAGAAAATATGTGTATACTAACCCCTATGTATTCATGTATCTGTAAATATTTCTATATGTAACTTGTTTACCTGTATTAAGCTAAGTTCATACTGATATCTCCAGCTCTGACTCATTATCACATGGATCATTTGGCCTCCTTCCCTTGGTTACCTGAAAACTCCCACTCAAACATTGAGAAACCTGGCTCTCAGAAACTGCACTCCATTTACTTATTATTCAGTTCCAGCACAAGTGTATATCAGTATCAGAATTGTTCATTTCTGCCTTCATGGAAAATAACTATCAACTGGAGCATGTTTCTTATGACTTTAGTCTTATGGATTCTGCTTATTTCCAAACTCCTTCCCCTACCCTTCACCCCCCACTGGAATGTCATATTCTAAAATGTTTTCTTGTCCTCTCTAGCATTGTGTATTTTTCCTTCTGTCACACTGTCATTTCAAAGGCCTTCGTATACCCTTCCCCTGCTGCTGCTGCTGCTGCTGCTGCTGCTGCTGCTGCTGCTGCTGCTGCTGCTGCTGCTGCTGCTAAGTCCCTTCAGCTTCAGTCGTGTCCGACTCTGTGCAACCCCACAGATGGCAGCCCACCAGGCTCCCCAATCCCTGGGATTCTCAAGTCAAGAATACTGGAGTGGGTTGCCATTACCTTCTCCAATGCATGAAAGTGAAAAGTCAAAGTGAAGTCACTCAGTCGTGTCTGACTCTTCACGACCCCATGGACTGCAGCCTACCAGGCTCCTCCGTCCATTGGATTTTCCAGGCAAGAGTACTGGAATGGAGTGCCATTGCCTTCTCCAATATCCTTCCCCTACTTTGTTTATTAATCCTTACTTGAATGTTGATTGATCTATTCAGGTGGACATTGCCAGTAGATGTATAAAAGAAATACTTTTATACATAAATTTTGGCCAGATTGTAAGGTATACTTATAGGCAGACACATCTGTGTTGTGTGTGATAATATATGATAATTTATTGAATGCTTACTATCTGTTGAGAAGTGAGTTGAGTGTTCTTTTAATACCTATAATTCAACCAGACAGATTTTTTTACATTCATTTACAGTTGAGAAAACTCAGACTTTGGCTAAACAATTTGCTCAAGTTCATACATGTAGTAACTAGTACAGTCTGGATTTAACCTCATATCTACAATTCCAAAGTGTGTACTCTTAGCTACTAGATATAGACTATATCAGAGTTTCTTCAGAATTATTGACATTTGGGGCTGGATAATTATTTTTTATAAGGGGATGTAATGTGCACTGCAGTGTGTTTAGCAGCTTCCCTGCTATACCCACTAGATGCCAGTAATAGCCCCCACTTGTGACAACCAGAACTGTCTCCAGGCATTGCCAGATTTTCTGTGTTGACAGAATTGCACCTGAGAGCCACTAGCCTAGTGGCTTACAATGAACATGACTCCTGAATGGTAAATTGCATCTGGACTGGGAGAGCTGTAAACCTGATGGAAAGTTGGATCTGAACTTGTCTGACTGCAGTGACTCTTACAGTCGGGCATGCTCTTTTGGGGGAGCTCTGAGAGCTTCACTTGTAGAGTTGTTAGATACTGGTCCTGTGGAGGGAACCTTTCAGTCAAGATGCTTTCTGCCCAACCCGCATGGGCCACATTGCCTTGAGCTATATACTCTGTGAGAACTCCCACTGAAGAAAAATTCCAGTTCTTCAGTCCTCTGCTAGCAAGTTTAGTTTTCTGTCTAGAGCCTTAGTAGCTAGGGCCAAATATGATGTATGGTAGATTTGTAAGTCTTGAATGTTGGGTTGAGCCTAAGATCTCTCTGATGCCCATTGCAGACCGATTCATAGCAAATCCTAACAAATGAAAACTTTTAATTATTATAGTCTGGGAATATACTTTTTGAGCTAGATCTCATTTGTGTATTTTTCTCTCTTTTTTTTTTTTTTTCAGTTTCTCAGTTACTTGAATATTGGCTGTGTGTCTGTAGCTCCTGGAACTTTTCTCACTGCATATATACCCTGTACACAAGTGCTTAGTCTCAGCCTGAGAATTATTGGAATCTTCTGGTAAGACAAATTTGAACTGCAGTGGGAGTTCTGTAAAGGAGGATGCAGCCTTTGAGCAAGCTGATGACTATCTCAAAACCTCATAACCTGGCTCCTCATGAACAAAGTGAGGTCCTGAGAGCAGATACGTCTTGGCAGCAGGAAACCATCCCAGTCATGGAGACAGATGACTGTGAGGCCTCTCGTCAAAGATTCAGGCATTTCCAGTATTTGGAAGTGTCTGGGCCTCGTGAAGCCCTGAGCCAACTCTGGGAGCTCAGTCTTCAGTGGCTGAGACCAGAAATTCATACCAAGAAGCAGATCCTAGAGATATTGGTGCTGGAGCAGTTCCTGACAATTCTCCCTGAAGAAGTCAGAACTTGGGTGAATTTACAACATCCGAAGAATAGCAAAGAAGTGGTGAGCCTCATACAGGATGTGATTGATATACTTGAAGATGAAGGTGAGAATATAGAAAATTGGAAGTAGAATACTTGACCCTCTCCCATATGAGGAAAAATTATCTTTAAAAACTTTTTTATTTGTATATAGTTGATGTACAATATTATATAAGCTGGAGGTTTATGATATGTTCCTGTTTAGTCACTAAGTTGTGTCTGACTCTTTGCAACCCTGTGGACTGCAGCATGCCAGGCTCCCCTGACCTTTCCAGTCTCCCGGAGTTTGCTCAAACTCATGTCCATTGAGTCGATGATACCATCCAACTATCTCATTCTCACTCCCTTCTCTTCCTGCCCTCAATCTTTCCCAGCATCAGGGTCTTTTCCAGTGAGTCCACTTTTTGCATCAGGTGGCCAAAGTATTGGAGCTTCAACTTCAGTATCAGTCCTTCCAATACAGTGATTCACAATTTTATAAGATTATACTCTATTTATAGTCATTATAAAATTTGGCTATATTCCTTCTGTTGTATAATATATCATTGTAGCTTATTTTATACGTAATAGTTTTTACCTATTAATTCTCTACCCTTTTACTCCCCTATTCCCTCTTCCCACTGGTAACCACTAGTTTGTGAGTCTGTTTCTCTTTTGTTATATTCAGTAGTTTGTTGTATTTTTTAGATTCCAGATGTAAGTGATATCATAGAGTATTTGTCTTCCTCTGTCTGACTTATTTCACTTAGCATAGTAACTTTTTCTGAAGTTGAATGGTGTCAAGGGCCAGACCATAAAGAACTTTATTATACTAGGAAGGCTAAACTGAGAACTCAGAGATTGAGTAGGGGGGTAAAATAATTTGATTTGCCTTTCAAAAATACTCCGTTGATTTCAAAAATACATGTTGGTTTCATTGTAGAGCAGGGGTCAATAGACCATAACCACAGGCCAACTATTTTGGGAAATAAATTTTTATTGGAACACAGGTACATTCCATTTGTTTACATTTTGTCTATAGCTGCTTTCCTGCTATGGCTGGAGTTGATTGGTTATAGCAGAGACTGACTGGCCTGGAAAGCCTAAATAAAATATTTATAATCTGGATCTTTATAGGGAAAATTTATCAACATCTGCAATAAAGGATAGCACTGCAAGCTTTGAAAATAGGAAAACCAGTTAGGAGCTGTTGTAGTAGATCAGGTGTTAGAGATGAGGAAGCATTGGGAAAACAGGAGATTGAACCTAAAGGATTTACATATTATCTGTGAATGGAATAAATGTCCTGACTTCCATGATTGGGGTGTTAAAAGACAGATTTTGTTGGAGGAGAGATTGATATATTAATTATGTGACACATTGAATTTGAGGTCTTTGTGCAACAACCACGATGAACCATCTAATCTGTAATGAACACTTTGGCTTTAATGTTGAAGCCATTTTAGTAGAAGTTTAGTAGTTTTTGTTGCTGCTGTAACATGTTACCATTAATTTTATTACTTAAAACAATATGATTTATAGTCCTACATGTCTGAAATTAGTGGGTCTTTTTGCACTAAAATCAAGAAGGAAAAATATGTAAACTTATAGGTGTCAACGGGAGTAGAAGAAATACAGATTCTTAGGAAGACCCAGTATTTAAGAGCTGGTATAGATATAACTCCCTGGAGGAAAAAATGGTAACCCACTCCAGTATTCTTGCCTGTAAAATCTCATGGACAGAGGAGCCTGGTGGGCTACGTTCCATGGGATCGCAGAGTCAGACATGACTGAGCATACACACATAGCTTTAACTACCATTATAGAAAACAGATCTAGGATAGAGGAACGTGTTAAACTATACCGTGGAATGCTGTTAGTAAAATCTAATTTGTCAAAAACTGCAAGACAATCCAGTTTCTAGAACAAAATTCTAAGAAAGTAGGGAGGGCCGTGGAAGAGGGATTTACAGATTAAAAGAAACATGAAAGATATGTAACTGGTCATGTGAATGTGTGGACCTTATAACAAACACATGAGGTAATTGACTGGATATTTGGCTAAGAATTATTAATTAAAAACAGTGATGATATAGGTGTTGGAGTTATATTTAGTCTTTATCTAAAAAGTAAAATGAAAGACTGAGAAAAATAAGAAAACTCAAAATAAGGTAATAAGCAGGCTAGAAGGGAGTAATCCAGAGAGTCAAAGAAGCAGCCAAGATTGGTGTCTTGAGCTAAGAAAGAAGAAATCTGAAAGAAGGGATTGGTGAACACTGTTGCAACAACAAAAAAAGTCTTATAAAAACAAGTACTGAAAATAATTGATTGAAATTGTTGGTTAGATCAGTGCTCCAGCATGGGTCTGTCTGGGCTAAAATCAAAGCTTCAGTAGTTCTTAGTTTCTTTTTGGGCCTCCTGCTCCCCTTCCCCTGTCTTCAAACTGGCCATGGTGAACTGGGTCCTTTACACACTACCATCTCTCTGACACTCCATTCTGTTGTCACAGTGTGTGCTGGCACACATGCAGTTGCTCACACTCATTCTTTCACTTTCTCTTTCTCACTGACCGCAGCTGGAAAGGTTCTCTGCTTTTCAAGAACTGTGTGATTTGATTGAGACCACCCAGATAATCCAGAATCATTTCTTCATCTCAAAGATCTTTAATGTTACAGAATCCCTTTTGCCATACTATCCAAGGATTTGGGCATGAATATCCCAAGGGGCCTATTATTCTGCCTATCACATGGGTAAAAAAAATATATATAGAGATGAGGTGAGAGTGTGGTAATAATTATAGACTATTTCTGAGAAGTTTACTTGGGAAGGAAATGAGAGGTTGCAGGGTAATACAGGACTGGGAAAGGCTTTTGGTTTCTTTTAACATGCCATGGATCCCTGAAAAATCCACTTAAAGGGTTTATCTTTATTTTTACTTAACTTAGATCTCTCAGGAGGGCTTCCATATTGGCTCAGACAGTAAAGAATCCACCTGCAGTGCAGGTGACCTGGGTTCAGTCCTTGGGTTGGGAACAACATTCCCTGGAGGAGGAAATGGCAACCCACTCCAGGATTCTTGTCTGGAGAATTCCATGGACAGAGGGGCCTGGCGGGCTACAGTCCATGGGGTTGCAAAGAGTTGGACAAGACTGAGTGACTTAGCATACACAGATCTCTCAGGGCCGAGAGGCTACTGGCTAGCATTTGTTGAAAACATTTAATGAAAACTATATTAGCTACTGCCACCTGGAACAGTAAATAAACAGTTGGGACAAACATAAACCAAACAAAAAGACTGGGAGGAAAGGTGCTTTAGGGAGTAAAGAATTTGAAAGCTCCTACAAATTCTTAGAGATCTAGGAGACTGGGTATGTGTTCTAAAAGACCTGAGGATTCCCTCATTCTCACCTCTGTTCAGTCTTCAGGCTCTGCTCAAAAAGAGGTGATAAGCTATCTGGCTAAGTGTTGAAGGCATTCCCTATGCCGACAGCCCATCTACAAGGCTAGGGAATGATTTTGAGTTTTTTCCCACTCCGTAGTTCAGGTCAGTCGCTCAGTTGTGTCTGATTCTTTGCAGCCTCATGGACTGCAGCACACCAGCTTCTCTGTCCATCAGGCTTCCTCTCACTGTTCCAAGCATTTAAGGGAATCTCTGTGGAATTGCTAGCTAACCACTAAGCTGACAAAACACACTTAAGTGGACACAGAAAACAAAGAATATAGGCTTTTTAAATTTTTTAAAAGTTGAAGATTAGCAATATTGATAAAAAGTTTAGCTACAATGATCAAGAAAAAAAGACTAAAATAACTGAGATCAGGAATAAGGTAGGGAGATTATTATTAAACTTGCATAAATCGAAGAGGACACTGTGAAAACTTAGATGAAATAGAAAATTTTCCAAAACGACCCAAACTGATTCTGAACCCATCTATAACAGCTGAATTTTTAAAATGTCAAGCAAGTAAAAAATCTTTTTGAGGAAGTGGGGATGGAGAAAGTGTGACTATATCTAATAGCAACTACCAAGACCATAGTAGTGGAGAATAAGAGGAAGTGACTTTGGTAGGCAAGATCCATTTTAAATTAAAAGGGAGAAGGAATATAGAAACAGCTTGAGAATGTATCAATTTATGAATTTTTCTTTGAATGGCATGAGAGTTTCAGAGAACACAATTGTAAATGTTTAGAAAGGAGGTCAGGAGGGAAAAGGAAAGGAAACAGTACTCAGTGAGAGTGATAAAATGGAAGATGGTTAATTTAAGGCTTTTGCATCTTTTCAAGATATATCTTGCATATTTCCAAGAATGACAAACTGAAAAAACATGGACTAGTCACTGTCCGAGGAATTATGGGACACAAAGTATTATAGGCCTGAATAAAGTTAACAGATCATAATCTTATTGGCAACACTCAAATGGCGTGGTGCTGAAATTTGGGGTTTTTTTCCCTCAATTTTACCTTTATTTACAAAGTAGTCTCATAAATATTTCTTGCATTGTTTTTGTTTTTTCCTATTTCACTCTGAATCAATAAGGGTGAAATACTTAGAGACCAGTATTGGTCCATAGTCTGTTATTTGAAGATTAGTGGTGTAACTAATGATTCTTAGAGTAACATTAGAAACTAGCCCTCAGCTGTGTGTGTGTGTGTGTGTGTGTGTGTGTGTGTGTGTATATATATGTCTCACCAAAGGGCTGGAGAACAGAATTGGTTGCTGCAAAAATTTTTATGTCATAGAAGAGTCATTAAGTCTATGTGTAGTATACACAAAGCAACTTAGAGGGAAAGAATCCTTGTGCAGAGTAATCCCCAATGTCTTTGAGGAAATGATTGGTTAGGTAAAATATTAGCTTCCAATAGAATTACAGCCAGTGGTGGCTAAGCCTTAATTAGGATTTAGTTTTGACAAGATTAAAGTTATTATTATTATTATTTTTTGATCGACTGTAACCACAGATGAACCGTGAACAACTTTGGCCACCTCATGCGAAGAGTTGACTCATTGGAAAAGACTCTGATGCTGGGAAGGATTAGGGGCAGGATGAGAAGGGGATGACAGAGGATGAGATGGCTGGATGGCATCATTGAGTCGATGGACAAGAGTTTGGGTGAACTCCGGGAGTTGGTGATGGACAGGAAGACCTGGTGTGCTGAGATTCATGGGGTCACAAAGAGTCGGACTCAACTGAGCAACTGAACTGAACTGAACTGAAGGTCACTTTAATTCTGCCTCCAGTACATTTGGAAGAAGAGGAGGTGGGATCTATCTTAAAGATAGTAAGAGTTCCCCATGAACTTAGGGGTGCCATGTATGACTGTTAACTCTTTGCCTCCTGGATTCAGGTTACAATTATAGATACAGAGTTGGCATCCTGAAATCTCAGTGTGACAGTTTCCCAACCTTGATGTTTCAGAATTCCAAGACATTTTAAAAATGTCTAAAAAGTTCCAATGTTTTGTTTTATTGAGGAATAGTTGATGTACGTTATTATATGAGCTTCAAGGGGTCAAAATAGTTTCACAGTTTTTAAAGGTTATATCCCACTGTAGTTATTATAAAATATTGGGTGTGTTTCCTGTGTTGTGCTATATATTCTTGTGGCTTATTTATTTTATATGTAGTAATTTGTCCTTGTGCCTCCCCAACCCTTGTCTTGCTAGGAACTGGGAAAACAAAGACCAATTAGACACAGACTCTGCCTCCAACTGGAGAAGGGAGTAGCAACCCACTCCAGTACTCTTGCCTAGAGAATCCCGTGGAGCTTGGCACACTTTAGTCCATGGAGTCACAAAGAGTGGGGCATGACTGCATGACTAACACACTGCCTCCAAAATGTAGTCTTACAGGGGAGACAGTAGTAGGTTTTCTTGAGGCAGATGAGGGGAAATGCAAGTGGAGCGGATGGAACAATATATGAAATGGCGAGGAGGCGTGGCCGGATGGGTGTGGGGAGCACAAGCACCGCTGTGAGTGGAGAACAGAGCTGGGGATACAGGACGTGAACTGGGGAAGTGGACAGGGACCAGATCAGGGAACCCTTGGTAAGCCTGGATGCAGATCTTGGATTTTGTCCTGTCAGTGTGTAATAGTGAGCTATTCAAAGCATTCAGTTCAGTTCAGTTCAGTTCAGTTGCTCAGTCATGTCCGACTCTTTGCGACCCCATGAATCGCAGCACGCCAGGCCTCCCTGTCCATCACCAACTCCCAGAGTTCACCCAAACTCATGTCCGTCGAGTCGGTGATGCCATCCAGCCATCTCATCCTCTGTCGTCCTCTACTCCTCCTGCACCCAATCCCTCCCAGTATTAGGGTCTTTTCCAATGAGTCAACTCTTCTCATGAGGTGGCCAAAGTATTGGGGTTTCAGCTTTAGCATCATTCCTTCCAAAGAAATCCCAGGGCTGATCTCCTTCAGAATGGGCTGATTGGATCTCCTTGCAGTCCAAGGGACTCTCAAGAGTCTTAGTGAGAGTGAAATTTAGTCACATAATTCTTGAGCCATCTGGGAGAGGAAAAAAAATCTTTTGCTTTTTTATACATGTCTGGAGCTGCTGGGAAGCTATTGCAACTGTAGAATATGGTGAGTAGGTGAACTGTGGCAGCTGCAGCAGGTTAAGAGGAACAGGATGTGGGTGAGGAATGTCTGCGTCATACAGTGGAAAGGCTAGGATGATCCGTTGATTCTTTAGGGGGAAAGAATAATAAGGATGACTAATGGCTTGTTTCTTCTGCCTTGATTAAATGGTTCTGACACCTACTCAGAAGGGAACATAGAACCCCTGAGTGGTGCAGTGTACACCTGTACAAAAATACATGGTAATCTGAGAGCCAGGCTGCAGATTAGGCTCGGAACTTTCTAGCAGTCAAAACATGGAGAAAAACACAGTCAGTTACAAGAGGCACATTATTCAAACGTGTACTTAATGGACTAGATCTGATAGACAGAGTGAATGATGAACTATGGATGGAGGTTTGTGACACTGTACAGAAGACAGGGATCAAGACCATCCCTAAGAAAAAGAAATACAAAAAAGCAATATGGCTATCTGAGGAGGCCTTACAAGTAGCTGCGAAAAAAGAGAAGTGAAAAGCAAAGGAGAAAAGGAAAGATATACCCCTTTGAATGCAGAGTTCCAAAGAATAGCAAGGGAGATAAGAAAGCCTTCCTCAGTGAGCAATGCAAAGACATAGAGGAAAACAATAGAATGGGAAAGACTAGAGATCTCTTCAAGAAAATTAGAGATACAGGAGAGCATTTCATGCAAAGATGGGCTCGATAAAGGACAGAAATGGTATGGACCTAACAGAAGCAGAAGATATTAAGAAGAGATGGCAAGAATACACAGAAGAACTGTACAAAAAATATCTTCATGACCCAGATAATGATGATGGTGTGATCACTCACCTAGAGCCAGACATCCTGGAATGTGAAGTCAAGTGGGCCTTAGGAAGCATCACTATGAACAAATATAGTTGAGGTGATGGAATTCAGTTGAGCTATTTCAGATCCTGAAAGATGATGCTGTGAAAGTGCTGCACTCAATATGCCAGCACATTTCGAAAACTCAGCAGTGGCCACAGGCCTGGAAAAGGTCAGTTTTCATTTCAATCCCAAAGAATGCTCAAACTACTGCACTGTTGTACTCATCTCACATCCTAGTAAAGAAATGCTCAAAATTCTCCAAGCCAGGCTTCAGCAATACGTGAACCGTGAACTCCCTGATGTTCAAGCTGGTTTTAGAAAAGGCAGAGGAACCAGAGATCAAATTGCCAACATCCGCTGGATCATGGAAAAAGCAAGAGAGTTCCAGAAACACATCTATTTCTGCTTTATTGACTGTGCCAAAGCCTTTGACTGTGTGGATCACAATCAACTGTGTTAAATTCTGAAAGGGATGGGAATACCAGACCACCTGACCTGCCTCTTGAGAAACCTGTATGCAGGTCAAGAAGCAACAGTTAGAACTGGACATGGGGGTCTTCCCTGGTGGTCCAGTGGTTAAGAATCTGCCTTGCAATGCAGTATACAGGTTTGATCCCTGGTTGGGGAACTAAGATCCCACATGCCATGGAGAAACTAAGCTCACCTGTTACAACTAGAGAGTCCATGCACCACAATGAAAAGATCTGTCCTGCCACAACTAAGACCCAACACGGCCAAAATAGATAAATAAATAAATGTTATATGTTTAAAAAAAAAAAAACTGGACATGGAACAACAGACTGGTTCCAAATAGGAAAAGGAGTACGTCAAGGCTGTTTATTGTCACTCTGCTTATTTAACTTTTATGCAGAGTAGATCATGAGAAACGCTGGGCTGGAAGAAGCACAGCTGTAATCAAGATTGCTGGGAGAAATATCAATAACCTCAGATATGCAGATGACACCACCCTTATGGCAGAAAGCAAAAAAGAACTAAAGAGCCTCTTGATGAAAGTGAAAGAGGAAAAAGAGTGAAAGAGTGAAAAAGTTGGCTTAAAGCTCAACATTCAGAAAACTAAGATCCTGGCATCTGGTCCCATCACTTCATAGGAAATAGATGGGGAAACAGTGGAAACAGTGTCAGACTATTTTTGGGGGCTCCCAAATCACTGCAGATGGTGATTGCAGCCATGAAATTAAAAGACGCTTACTCCTTGGAAGATAGGAAAAGGAGTACGTCAAGGCTGTTTATTGTCACTCTGCTTATTTAACTTTTATGCAGAGTAGATCATGAGAAACGCTGGGCTGGAAGAAGCACAGCTGTAATCAAGATTGCTGGGAGAAATATCAATAACCTCAGATATGCAGATGACACCACCCTTATGGCAGAAAGCAAAAAAGAACTAAAGAGCCTCTTGATGAAAGTGAAAGAGGAAAAAGAGTGAAAGAGTGAAAAAGTTGGCTTAAAGCTCAACATTCAGAAAACTAAGATCCTGGCATCTGGTCCCATCACTTCATAGGAAATAGATGGGGAAACAGTGGAAACAGTGTCAGACTATTTTTGGGGGCTCCCAAATCACTGCAGATGGTGATTGCAGCCATGAAATTAAAAGACGCTTACTCCTTGGAAGAAAAGTTATGACCAACCTAGATAGCATATTCAAAAGCAGAGACATTACTTTGCCAACAAAGGTCTGTCTAGTCAAGGCTATGTTTTTTCCAGTGATCATGTATGGATGTGAGAGTTGGACTGTGAAGAAAGCTGAGCACCGAAGAATTGATGCTTCTGAACTGTGGTGTTGGAGAAGACTCTTGAGAGTCCCTTGAACTTCAAGGAGTTCTAACCAGTCCATCCTAAAGGGGATCAGCCCTGCATGTTCATTGGAAGGACTGATGCTGAAGCTGAAGCTCCAATACTTTGGCCACCTGATGGGAATACCTGACTCATTTGAAAAGACCCTGATGCTGGGAAAGATTGAAGGTTGGAGAAGAAGGGGACAACAAAGGATGAGGTGGCTGGATGGCATCACCGACTCAATGGACATGAGTTTGATTGAATGCCAGGAGTTTGTGATGGGCAGGGAGGCCTGGCGTGCTGTGGTTCATGGGGTCACAACAAGTCGGACATGACTGAGTGACTGAACTGACTGAATAAAGCAAAAACTCTAAGATGATATAAGTTATAAACTGTAATAAAGGTTGTTGTGGTGGTGGTTTAGTTGGTAAGGTGTGTCCGACTCTTGTGACCCCGTGGACTGAAGCCCGCCAGGCTCCTCTGTCCATGGGATTCTCCAGGTAAGAATACTGGAGTGGGTTGCCATTTCCTTTTCCAGTGATATAGGTAAATTATTACTATTATAGTCCAAATATGCCTTTCACTAGAGGAGCCAGGGTGCTGTCTTCCAGCTCTCCTGAGTCTGCCAACGACCAGCAGCGGAGTCTGTTTCCCCACACGTCTGCCCATAGGAGTAAGAATGCACCACCCTCCCCGGGGCCCACCTTAGCAGGCAGACACAGAAGCAGCAGGGACTCATCCTCCATTAGCCTCCAGCTGAACCATCCCAGTCCGTAGACTGACAGCTCTTTCTTAGAGGAGTGCTTAGGGAGACACCATCTATTTAATTCTCTTCCTGGAGCCTTCCCCTTTTTTCCCCTTCAGCAAAACACAAAATCTCCTTTAGGCCTCTGTCACCAGTTTGTCTAACATGCACAGCCTTGCCTGGACTCTAGCAGGTGCTGGGCGGAGGAGCAAGATGAGATTCCTGCCCCAGATATTTTCTGCATTTAAACAAAACTCCAAGATTTGACATTATTCAGACCTTTACTCTTATTTTTCCAACTCATAGTGGCTGCTGATTCTCTTCAATTTATACTGGAGCCAAGACATAAAATGTTGGGACCAGGAAAGATCCTAAAATTACCTTGGCCAATCTTGTCCTTTTTCAGATGAGGAAACTGAAGTGCAGAAAAGTAAAGCTGTGCAACCAGGTCGTGTCTGAGAAGAGTCTAGACTCAATTGCCCTGACTCTCAGACAGTATTTTTCCATCACCAAGCTGCTTCCCAGAACTTTCTTGAAATTGCACAAGAGAGATAACGGGAGGGGAAGGGAGAGGGAGAGAGAGAGGAAGGGGGAAACAGAAAGTGTGTCATTGATTAGCATTCTCTACTAGAAAAGTAATTTGTCAAAAAAATATATATCTTTTGCATTTGGACCAGCAGCGGAGTAGTATAGCCGTAAGACAGTACTATTAATATATTATGTCTCTCTGAATGTAGAGACTTGACTCTGCATTATGATATGTACTGGGGCCATGCTGACCCAGGGTGCTTTTAATAATGTTATTCTAGGGTTTGTTTTTTTTCTAAAAATGGTTGAAGAGTTACAATCATGACAGAACTTTGGAAGATGATGGATGTTTAGTTTTCCATGGATGACTGAGTATTTGCAAAAGCTGTTGCTACTACAAGATATCTAGTAGCTGCTGTTATTTTTACATATATATTCTATGGAAATAATTTGGGTTTTTGGAAAATTTAGTTTTGCTATCCATCTTGAAAAAAAATCATTCTGCTTATATGTCTTGTGCTGGTATTATATAGAAATTGGTCAGGAAACTCTATTTATCTAGAAATAAACTTTCCCCCCATTTCAAACTTCATAATGCTCTGTGTTAAAAATGTACATGGGCTAATTACAGAAAAGGAGAAACTATTCTCTTATTTGAAAAGCATTTGTGCTTGGACCTCCACCTGAAAGAAGGAGGGTGTCTGGTTGGTGCTCAGGATCTGCAGGGGCTGGGCTGCCCAACTCCCATGACAGGAGATTTGCTAGGCAACCAGAGTGAGCTTTCAAACAAGTCTGGATATTCCTGCCTGGCCAGCTGCCATCTTCCCAGAAGACAAGTGGGCACAGTAAATTAGTAATTGCTGATATGTCACCCTTCAAGAAGTGTTGATATTTTATGGCAAGAGGTTTGTTCAGAACTAATCAGTCCATGTAAGACTTTCTTTGCTAATTGGTCAGGATCAAAACTTATAAAAAGCATTTGAAAAACAGTCATTGGTGATTATACTATAGGAAAAAAAACACTTGTGACTTACGATGAAGTCAGAAGTGTTGATCTTTGAGAAAGCTTGCCAACCTACATATAAATTTGTGTGGGAAGAAATACATTTGAAATATGTCCTTCTAGAGTAAACTAAAAAAAGCTTCCCCAAGCAAGAAGAAAACAGATGGCATAGGTCTTATTAGGTCATAACTGATACTTTGAGACTTGAAAATCCAGACTAGTTCCAGACATCTGAATGTGTGCAGTGACATTTCTTTAGAAAGATTAGGCATTACTCGAAAGTTTCAGGTTATCCCCACGTAGATACAAAAGGACATTTTTTTGTCTTTAACCTTTTTTTTAATTTGTTCCTTTATTTTATAAATGTCTGGCGAAGAGGATTAAGCCTATTAAAGTGAGCCAAGATACTTAGACCTATCACCTTGGGATACTGTGAGTCAAAGTCTGCTCATGTTGTATTTTTGTTTTTATATACTTACACATAAATACTTACATAGTACATTGTAAAGCAACTTTGAAAACCCTGGATAATGAGCTGTTTCTTGTTCATGAACTAAACATTCCACAGTAACGTGTTCTTGTCCTACACTGTACCTGTCTGACTATTGCAATAATAAGGTTGTAATAGAAACACTCATTAAATTAACAGTTTTCCATAGAGGATTGTAAGCTCTGAAGAAGGAATAATTTCTATCTTATTCACTGTTTCTTTGCCAGCACTTAGGAAGGATCCTGGTCCCAGGCTATATAAAGAAAAAAAAGTGAAAGGTAGGGATAAAGAGAAAGGAAAAAAGAAAGAGAAGAAGAATAGAAGGGATGAAAGAAAAGAGGGAAAGAGGGAAGGATGGAGGGGAAGAGAAAGGAGAGAGGAAAGGAGAAAGAAAGAGTGAGCAGAAGCAAAACATAAAGCCGGGTGAATAAGTTCTGGATGGAATGTACAGCACGGTGACTCTAGCTAACAATATGTATCATACATGTGAAAGTGGCCACAGGAGTAAGATCTTAAAACTTCTCACCACAAGAAAAATCAGTTTGTAACTTTGTGAGGTGATGAATATGAACTCAACTTATTGTAGTGATTGTTTCACAATATATACATATATCAAGTCATTGTGTTGTACACCTAAAACCAATACAATGCTATATGTCAGTGATATCTCAAAAAAGCTGGAGGAAAAAAAATAGATGCATATTGGAAAAAAAGTCAGTTGAATGCTATTTTTTATTTGTCATAAAAATATAAACTGGACAGTTTTTTGGGTCTTTTAAAAATCGAGATTAATGTTTTTGCATGAGTAACTGAGTCATTTATATCTTTAAATTTATATCAACATAAAGAATTTAGACTATCCTTTTAGAAAATCAGATACCTCTTAAAGCTTTAAAATCAAGAGGTTTCTTATCTCACTTTGGCTAATAATATAGAAAAAGGAATATATTGGCTAATTTCCCCAGTAGAGGAGAGCTGGCTTTTAATTTTTAATAGAAAAATGCATACCTCATTTCTTCCTCTTGAATTCTACCTCTTACTTTAGATAAATGATTTTTTCAGATCCTCATTTTTTGTGTGTGTATGTGTACAGAATCCTTCAGTTATCTCCCAAGAGCCTACAAAGTTGCAATAACTTAAATGAACTATCATGGAAACTTCCAAAAAAGTATAGATGAGCTTTTTAAACAAAACTATGTAGTGATTATCATAACAAATAGATTTATCTGGCTTAAGTCAGATTCCATCAGTTAGAACCCTCAGTCCATGGTTTATCAATATGTTTATTTTGTTTCTGATTTATTTTTTCTTCATTCTGCTCATAGAAGAGAAAAATCAAATGCCTAAGAAAGTAAGTGGATGGCATTTAGTAAACAAAAATTACCTCTTCAGTGTTCCGTTGTTGGAATAGGTATTTATTCTGATAATCCTTTAGATTAACATTCATAATAATAACTCTGTAGGGCTGAAGCTAAGAATTTAGAGAACCAGTTATGTATATAACATTTTATTAGGCATTCAGAGAGAATAAAGATGGGACATAAATGTGATGACAATAATTAAACATTTGTTAAGCATTTATCATGTACTAGGTGCAATATTCGGAGAAGGCAATGGCACCCCACTCCAGCACTCTTGCCTGGAAAATCCCATGGACAGAGGAAGGAGCCTGGTGGTCTGCAGTCCATGGGGTCGCTAAGAGTCGGACACGACTGAGCGACTTCACTTTCACTTTTCATTTTCTTGCATTGGAGAAGGAAATGGCAACCCACTCCAGTACTCTTGCCTGGAGAATTCCAGGGACAAGGGAGCCTGGTGGGCTGCCGTCTATGGGGTCGCACAGAGTCGGACACGACTGAAGCGACTTAGCAGCAGCAGCAGCGCAGTACTATTTTCTGCATTGTCTCATTTAATTCACAAAGAAGCCCCATGAGGAAGATAATACGTGCCCCCCTGACTCACCCATTTCACCGTCTAGAAACTAATAGAGGAACCACGCAACTTGGAAAAGGTCACATAGATGGGGTTTTAACGTAAATTTTATCTTGAGCGTTTCATCAGTTGCACTAGTCATATTTTAGTACCTTCTTGTCTTCCTCATTGTTCCCTTCCCACTTCTACTCTTAAACTGTTACACATACTTCCATTAAAGCATTCATGTATTGTACAGAGTAATTCACAGATTAAAAAAAAAATGTTTCCCTTTCTTGCTGAAATACAAGCTCCTTGATGTCCTGGTACAGGACCTTTTCACATTTGTAGAACAGGACCTGTCATGGTACAGGACCTTTTCATTAGGTACAGGACCTTGTGCCTGTTATCTAGTAGGAATTCAGCAAATATTTGCCAAATAAATGAGTGGTTATATCTAGGTCTGTCACCTTTGTTAGATTATGACTACCTTGAGGATAGGGAATATCTGCCTTGTGAATTTTTTACCCATGATGATGACTCAAAGTAATATTTTCTGAGTTGGATTAAGAGTTAAAATGAGTGCTATATTCAATAAATATTTAATTATCATACAGTTTATTAAATTATATCTATTAACTAAGATATGAGAATACCATCACATCTTACACAGATTTTCAATTTATAGGGCTTTACAATTTTAAAAGAACATTGTTGGATTATTACAGTAAATCTGAGAAATTAGGGATTCATATGTATGTACATTGGCTATTGAAAAGTTTGTGACTTGTCTGCATTTATAGAGCTTTCGGTAGCAGAGCTGGGATGAGAACATAGGGCTTCTGATTTCTAGTTTGAATTCTTGCTATGGTATTAAACTATTACACAGCTGACGTTTCAACTTATGAGAATTATTAGCTCCTTAAGTTGAAGGACTCTATAAAATTGTACATTAGGTCATTAGGTACTCTTGTTTTTAATATTTATTGAACACTTACAAAATAGTAGGCTCCTTTGGAAAAATTTTATACATCAGTACCATATTCCCAGGAAGCTTGACTCTCTCTGGAAGAAAGAAAAAAAGCGATCCTATATTGAAATGAATTGATATCACTTATTTTCTCTGTAAACTGTAGGCAGAATTCAGCTCTGCTACACAGATCAGAAATAGTTGGGAGTGAGGCATAGCAAATTCTGAGAGCAAATCAGTAGGATGCCAGATTCTCAGAAACCAGCTCCACACCCAGTTCATTACTACCCACTTGTGTACCATGGATCTCTTTCCATTCCTTTGGCTCATTGAATCAAGAGTTCTTTGGTTGGGATTGCCAAAAAATGCCTCAGAAATTTATGGGATGTCTATACAAAAAAAGGTCTTAATGACTTGGATAACACAATGATGTGATCACTCACCTAGAGCCAGAAATCCTAGAGTGTGAAGTCAAGTCGGCCTTAGGAAGCATTACTATGAACAAAGCTAGTGGAGGTGATAGAATTCCAGCTGAACTATTTCAAATCCTAAAAGATGATGCTGTTAAAGTGCTGCATTCAATATGTCAGGAAATTTGGAAAACTCAGCAATGGCTAGAGGATTGGAAAAAGTCTGTTTTCATTCCAATCCTAAAGAAAGGCAATGTCAAAGAATGTTCAAATTACTTTACAAGTGAGCTGATTTCACATGCTAGCTCAAAATCCTCCAAGCTAGGCTTCAACAGTCTGTGAAAGGAGAACTTCCACATGTACAACCTGGATTTCGAAAAGGCAGAGGAAACAGAGATCAGATTGCCAACATCCACTGGATCACAGAAAAAGCAAGGGAATTCCAGAAAAACATCTACTTCTCCTTCATTGACCACACTGAAGCCTTTGACTGTGTGGATCACAACAAACTGTGGAAATTTCTTAAAGAGATGGGAATAACATACTACCTTACCTGCCTCTTGATAAACCTGTATGCAGGTCAAGAAGCAACAGTTAAAACTGGATATGGATCAACAGACTGATTCAAAATTGGGAAAAGAGTATGTCAAGACTGTATATTGTCACCCTGCTTATTTAACTTATATGCAGGACATCATGCAAAATACTGGGCTGGATGAAGCACAAGCTGGAATCAAGATTGATGGGAGAAATATTAACAACCTCAGATATATAGATGATACCACTCTAATGGCAGAAAGTGAAGAGGAACTAAAGAGCCTCTTGATAAAGATGAAAGAGGAGAGTGAAAAAGCTGACTTAAAACACAACGTTCAAAAAACTAAGATCATGACATCTGGTCCCATCACTTCATGGCAAATCAGTTCAATTCAGTTCAATCTCTCAGTTGTGTCCAACTCTTCACAACCCCAATGACTGCAGCATGCCAGGGTTCCCTGTCCATCACTAACTCCCAGAGCTTGCTCAAACTCATGTCCATCGAGTCAGTGATGCCATCCAACCATCTCATCCTCTATCGTCCCCTTCTCCCCCTGCCTTCAATCTTTCCCAGCATCAGGGTTTTTTCCAGTGAGTCAAGTCTTCACATCAGGGGGCCAAAAGTAAATAGATGGCAAATGGATGGGGAAAATGTGTAAACAGTGACAGATTTTACTTTGGGGTGCTCCAAAATCACTGAGCATGGTGACTGCAGTTATGAAATTAAAAGACGTTTGCTCCTTGAAAGAAAAGTTATGACAAACCTAGACAATGTATTGGAAACAGAGACATCATTTTGCTGACAAAGGTCTATATAGTCCAAGCTATGGTTTTCCCAGTAGTCATATATGGATGTGAATGTTGGACCATAAAGAAGGCTGAGCACCAAAGAATTGATGCGTTTGAACTGTGGTGCTGGAGAAGACTGTTGAGAATCCCATGGACTGTACAGAGATCAAACCTGTCCATCCTAAAGGAAGTCAGTCCTGAATATTCATCGGAAGGACCGATGCTAAAACTGAAACTCCAATAATTTGACCACTTGATGTGAAGAGATAACTCATTGTAAAAGACCTTGATGGGAAAGATTGAGGGCAGGAGAAGGAGGTGACAAAGGATGAAATGGTTAGACTCAATGGACATGAATTTGAGCAAACTCTGGGAGACAATGGAAGACGGAGGATCCTGTGTGCTGCAGTCCATGGGGTTGCAAAGGGTCAGACGTGACTTAGTGACTGAAACAAAAACAACTGGCGTCAATAAGGGTCAATGTTATGCATAATTTAAAAATCAGCAAATATTTGTTTATCTCCTGGTTGAAAACTCTTTACTACAGCAGTCATTAATTTGAATTCTACAAACACAAGTGTGTTTTTTCCTCTGAATTAAACACTTCTCACTGCTCAGACTTTCAGCATGCTTTTAAACTACTCTGTTTCTATGGCCCATTTTGGAAGGGGCACATTTAGCACAGTGAAGCGTAAGCAGTGTGTCAGCTGCTTTAAACCATTTGATTCTGGTTCTCCACAGCCTTGTAATCTCTTTCTTCAGCAGGTATTTTTGCTCTGACCAAAACGGTATAAACTTCCAAAAAGACTTCTAATAATAGCGCTTTCAACTATTTATAAGAGTTTTCACTTCAAAGATCCCATGATTTTTGAAAATACATGAGAGCGTTTTCGTTGACCTACCTGGATTCTGAGATAGAGGCAGTGCTGACCTCACAAGGAATAAGGCAGCACTTGGTGTGAGATTCAAAGGGATATTCTAGTTTAGGAACAATAAGTGCTCTGAAAAGCTTCCTGTTCTGCCATCAGAAACAGAGCAGAGTTTTGAGCTTGTATTTGACTGATTATTGTTAATAAATAAGAAATTTTATCCTTTGAAAGCAAGCATCTTGAAGCAATTGATCAGTTGAAAAATTTAAACTTTAGCCAACAAATTGCCAGATTTCTGGTACTATTGATGCTCAATTACTTTATCCTGGCTCATGGACAGGATTCCCCAGAAATCATCATGGAAACTGGGCACAGACCCTATTTAGGGTTAGTGCTTGCCATAAAATGGTGTTTTCTGTGTCAACATTAAGTTGCAACATGAGAGCACCTATATAAGGATTTGCTGTCTGCAATTTAAAATCTGAAGTGGTGAATAACCATTGCTAATGAGAGTAACAGGCAGGTTCTTGGTAGTTCATTGGCATCATCCTGGGAAGAAGTTCCCCTCTTTCTGCAGTGTCCCTTACACATTTTCCAAGGGCCAGGTTGTGTTATCTCTGCAACATTTCTCACATCTCTGTGTTACAAGGAGGCTCATTAATGAGTCATGTAGAATATGCTCTACCCTGAAAATTCACAATTTTTTCACAGCCAACACTTGCTAAAATTCATTTTCATAAGAGGGAGTAGAAGAATATAAAAATAATTTTCAAGGGAGAGAGACAAGTGAAAATATTTTATCTCAATACTGAAAAAGAAAGTAAATTTTGGAGTTTTGGGAATTCTTTAAATTCAAACTCAAAGGAAAGCTTAGCTTCCTTTACCAATATGCCAGCAAAACAATATTTTTTATAGGTTTCCAGAGTCAGAATCTACCAAGTTCAATAAAAGAGGAACAAGGTAGAATCTTTAAGCAATAGTATTTAGGGTAGTGCGTCATGGACTTTTTATTGTGGTACTACACATAGGAAATGAAAATATTTTCGTTGCATTTTGGGTGAACAGACAAGGTTGCTTCTGGCCTTTGGTTTCTGATCTAGGGTCTGGGTCTGTCTGGGCCCTGCATAGCTGCCCAGAGGACTGAAGGAAAAAAATCAGTATCTTAACACTTTAATGGACCACAAACCAGCAGCTAGGAAGCAAGGTGATGGTAACATTTGGCTTTAGGTGTGACTGTGGTTTCATTTTTCAATTTACATATAGACGCAGATAAGTAGAGGACAGTGAAATTTGAACCCATTGAGGATGACCTACAGATACGGAAATCAAAAGCCAAATTCTATAAAATCAAAGTATGAAAGATTAGAAAACATCATGCAAGATAGTTTAAGGTTCTTACAGTTCTTAAGTGTTGAGAAAACTTTAAGTAAACTTTAAATAAACCAAGAAACTATTTAGGTGATTAATATCAGTTCACAAGGTCATTAACCCATAGGATGTCTAAATTGATTATAACTGTGTTTTTCATTGACAGTAGCCCTGCATGGAGGAAGAAGAATTAAGTTTAGGCAAGTAGGAGGAAAAGTTTTCTGCAAGACTGCTTTAGATCTGTTTTAAATCCTTAGTAAATACTTAGTTGCCGTGTTGATTAACATATTTGTCGCAAAAGAGATACTGATGGTTACAGAAGCCAGATTTTTCCATAAATTGAATTTATATGATTCAGAGATTAAGAGAGCTCTTGGTTTTTAAGTGGATCCCTGCATGCAAAGTGCAGCTTGTCTCTTTTTCACTATGTTTCTGAGAATGGATGACTTTACACATATTTGCATAAGAATTGGAATTAGGTATCATTTGTTTACATGTGTAGAAAACACACTCAAACTGCCTAAACCAGAAATAAACTTCACTGGCTCATGTGACTGAAACGTCCATGTGATCGAAAAGCCGAGAAAGGCAGCGTTAGGCATGGCTCGATCTGCTGGTGTCCTCAGCGTGACCAGGTCTGGGTCCTTCTCTCTCCAGCTCTTTGCTTGATTTCCTTGTTTCTTCATTCTATATAAGATCTCCCCTGTGATCCCAAGATGACTGCCAGTTATGGCAGAAGCCACATGCCTCTTATCCCTAACTGGTGGGAATAAACCATATTTGTCCCAGAATTCCCAAGAAATGACTCAGTCACTGTAGCCAGAGAAATAAAATGCACTCATTTCTTGGTGTAGCTTCAAGCTCCTCCCAGCCCCCAGTGTGATGCCAATGAACTACCCCAACACCAGATAGAGACCTGGGGCTGTCAGAATGGTGAGAGTGGGGGCTAAAGACGTTACTAGTTACACAGAGAATCTTAGGAATAGAAGGAGACTTAGAATCCAAACTAGACTTTCTAAAACATTGATGCCAAAAATAGTCATTTAGTGTCTGTTGTGACAGTGAGCCACCATAGCCTGTGAAACTTTTGAACAATTCTACTGAGAAAGGCCTTCTCTACACTGAGCATAAATTTGCTTCCTTATCCACTGAGCCTTGTTTTACTCTTGTGGCCACATGACAGGTTTTCTAATATATATTGAGATAGTTAAGATAAGTCATTGGAGAAGGCAATGGCAACCCACTCCGGTGTCCTTGCCTGGAAAATCCCATGGATGGAGGAGCCTGGTAGGCTACAGTCCATGGGGTCACTAAGAGTCGGGCATGACTGAGCAACTTCACTTTCACTTTTCACTTTCATGCGTTGCAGAAGGAAATGGCAACCCACTCCAGTGTTCTTGCCTGGAGAATCCCAGGGACAGGAGAGCTTGGTGGGCTGCTGTCTATGGGCTTGCACAGAGTCAGACATGACTGAAGCGACTTAGCAGCAGCTGCAGCAAGATAGTCATTCTTAGTCTCCCTTTTCCAGGCTCAACATCCCCCATGCTCTCCAATGTTATTGATGTTGACAGAGTCAAAACACCCTCACTCTTTTCACTTTTCTTCATTATATGAATTCTGGCTAGGCAATTCCATACTCAGATATTCAGTTCCATATACTGACAAAGAGGCTGTCCACATGGCCATTGGGAAGTCGTTTATTGCCATATGTAGAAAGATGCTGAGGAAAAGAAGACTAAATCTTGCAGAGAATCACTTAAGTAGCAGTGTGTAGAATCAATCTCAGAACCTAAACTAAAATACCTGCAGAATGTGGGCAAAAAATATGTCTTAGAACATGATTCCACTAGTCTCCAGCCATTGATATTCGGCCTAATTACTTATTTCTGTTGTTGTAGACTTGAATTATTAGTATTCTAATAAACAAGTGCATAATAATAGAGAGCATTAATATAGATTTTGGGATTTATTATATATATATATTTTTTATATTTGTATATAATCGGATGTGCTTGGTCGCTCAGGCATGTCTGACTTTTTGCAACCCCATGGACTGTAGCCCATCAGGCTGCTCTGTCCATGGGATTTTCCAGGCCAGAGTACTGGAGTGGGTTGCCATTTCCTTCTCCAATATAACAGTATACACACATATATATGTATATACATATACATATATGTATACACACACACACACATATATACATATAACATATACTATTTTGTTTTTAAAGATAATTCTTTTTATTGTCCCATAAAAGTTAATGAGAAAGTATTACATCAACATGCCTTTGGATTCTGTCATTTGAACTGTGAATTCTGTCCTAACCATTAATGTTCTCCAACACAGTTACAACCCCCAGGATCTGCAACTTGAAGCATTTGTAAGGGAGATGTAACAGCTGTTCCTTAGCAGTAGATAGCTTTCTCCCACCTCTTTGTCTACCTCTCCCAGCTAGAAACACCAAGAAAATTTAGTTGTACTTACAACCAAATACCACTAACCAATAACTGTTACATCCATGGTTATCCTTTCATAAAATATTTGCACTGGTATTATCTCTAGAAAGAGCTGGTCTCCATCAGACACAACAGAAGTGGGAAGGAGTTGAGCACTGACTTAAGGAAAGCCTCTGATGAGGTTTCTAGATCTCCCTCTTCAAATAATCCACCACCAAGTCTTGTCAATCTACAAACACCTCAAGCTCATTTCCTTTCTTGCAACCTTACTGCCGCCACCAGTTCGGGAATCAGCATCAGTGCCTTGGGCCTCCTGCAGTGGTCTCCAGAATACTCTCTTCCCATCCTTTGGTCCATTTTCCAACCAGCAGCCAGAGGACTTTCCACGGCAAATAGCATCATTCTGTTTACTCAGAACGCTTCAATCGATTTCCGTGGCATTCAGGATGAACACAAAGTTCCTCACATGGTCTGCACGTCCAAGCCCATCTCCCTCCATTCTCTCAGTTAATACATTTCAGATATATTCATTTTCTTTCTGTTTCACTAGTAGAATCCACTCTTTCTGCCTTAAGTCCTTTCCCTACATTCCCTGTGCTGCTTGGAGCTTTCCCCATCTCTTTGCCTGACTCCTAACTAATACCTCTTAGGCCAAAGATCATTTACTCTAGACTCTCCCCTGATAGCCTGAGCTTTACAGTCTCTAAAAGCATTCTCTACTTTTCTTTCAAGCACCTGTATGTGTCCACCCCTATCCACTGTTTCACTTTCCTCAGTTTCAGCTACCAGTGGTCAACCGCAGTCTGAAAATATTAAATGGAAAATTCCATAAATAAGCAATTCATAAGTTTTAAATTGCATGCCAGGGAATTCCCTAGCAGGATGGTTGGTTAGGATTCTACGTTCCCACTGCAGGGGGCATGGGTTTGATCCTTAGTTGGGGGAACTAAGATCCTGTAAGCTGCATGGTACACCCCCATTTTTAAAATAAATAAATAAATGTCATGCCATTCTGAGTAGCATGATGAAATTCCACTCCATCATCCTGCCCTCCATCCTCACCCCCAACCACCAGCCTCCTCTGCCCCTGACATCCAGCCATCAACATTGTTGTGGATACATGACCCAGGATCGCCTGAAGCGATGATCCTCCTTCTGATGTGCTGTCAGAAGGTCAATAGTGCCTCTCACTAGGTCACAATGCCTTCATCATTCCCCTCACTTCATCACTTAAGCATTTTATCATCTCATGTCTTCAGAAGAAGGGTGAACACAGCACAAAAAGATATTTAGGAGACCGCATTCATATCATTAGTATGGCAGTGTAGTTGTTCTGCTTTTATTGTTAATTATTGTTATTCATCACCTACTGTGCCTAATTTATATATTAAACCTTATCATAGGTATGTTTATATACGAAAAAAAAACCGGTATGTGTAGGACTCAGTACTGTCTGCATTTTCAAGTATCCACTGGGAGTCTTGGAATGTACCTACCCCCTCAGATGAGGTCAGCTCTCTGTACTGTTGGATTGTTTGAAGTTCACCGTGACCAGTCGGCCACAAGCTGCTGGAGGAGTGGGTTGGCACACTACTAGACCTCTAGGATGTGGTCAACTGACAGGGTTTGAATCCTTGTACCCTGACCTGGCAGCTGGTGGGGCTTTGAATACCCAGCCTCAGCTTCTCCATAGAGGAAATAATATTTTATTACAGAAAAACCTTTTCCATGGCTGTTGCAAGGCTCAGGTCACAAAATGTAAAGCGCTAAATGGAGCGCCTGGCATGTAACAGGTGTTTAGTTTATATTGGTTACCTAGATAGCATATTCAAAAACAGAGACATTACTTTGCCAACAAAGGTCTGTCTAGTCAAGGCTACGGTTTTTCCAGTGGTCATGTATGGATGTGAGAGTTGGACTCTGAAGAAAGCTGAGCACCAAAGAATTGATGCTTTTGAACTGTGGTGTTGGAGAAGACTCTTGAGAGTCCCTTGGACTGCAAGGAGATCCAACCAGTCCATTCTGAAGGAGATCAACCCTGGGATTTCTTTGGAAGGAATGGTGCTAAAGCTGAAATTCCAATACTTTGGCCAACTCATGCAAAGGGTTGACTCATTGGAAAGGACTCTGATGCTGGGAGGGATTGGGGGAAGGGGGCGACAGAGAATGAGATGGCTGGATGGCATCGCTGACTCAATGGGCGTGAGTCTGAGTGAACTCCGGGAGTTGGTGATGTACAGGGAGGCCTGGGGTGCTGCGATTCATGGGGTCGAAAAGAGTCGGACATGACTGAGCGACTGAACTGAACTGAACTAGTATATTATCATTGCTTTTAGGATATGTTTACTTACTGCAGGCAAAGCCACTAGAAAATGATGTTTCTAGAATATTTCTAAAAAGCCTCTAGAACAGTTATTGTTATACAAGTTAGAACAGTGTTTAAGAGACATGTTTTTCACTAATAGCCTCACTGTGATTTTCCCTGAACATGTTTTTATTAATCGTTAAATATTCCAGTATAGCCATGCTAATATATATATAGTTTAATCTCTGTTTCAGAGGTTGTGTTAAAGTATGTTGAGATTTTTTTATTTGTAAAATATATACAATACTTATTTGGGGCTTCCCTAGTGGCTCAGATGGTAAGGAATCTACCTGCAATGTGGGAGACCAGGTCTGATCACTGTGTTGGGAAGATCCCCTGGAGAAGGAAATGGCAGAGCACTCCAGTATTCTTGCCTGGAAAGTTCCATGGACAGAGAAGCCTGGTGTGCTACAGTCCATAGGATCGCAGAGTCAGACACAACTGAAAGACTAACACTTTCACTTCAGAGTTATTTTCAGATGCTTTTAAAAATAATCCACCATTACTCTCTAGTTTTTCCATTGATATTGCTGAGCTGAACGTATTTTAAACACACGACAAACTGCCTCTTGACAAAGACGTTTTCTTTTTATAAACTTTAACTTTTGAAGAATGATGATACTTTTTCCTTTTTCCTCTTTCTCTTCTCCAGTGAGTGGGATTTCCAGGGGAGCGTTTCTTATATCTTCAGCAAGGTCTAGACAGTGAAAATACTGCTCTGTGTAAAAGGACTGTGACACTGTATAGATTTTTCACTGTCAAACACCTTCCTTTGGGTAAATATTTATATGAAATGAGGCACAGAATTTAAAATAGTCCTGAAGAAGCTGCATACTCTCCTTGACGACAACAAAAACAAAGTTTGTGTATTAACAGTTGGCTTAACGGCATCTGGCATAGAGAAGGACAAAAATATACTTTGGCCCTGTAATATTTATAGCATTGCCAGTTCAGTTTAACCATTGTGCCCTATTTAGGAATATTTTCTGAGTGAGCTTTATTTTAATGTCTAAGAACGCGGGTGTGAGTTTGTGGCAGAGAAGCTTATGCTGACCGCAGAAGGTGGCAGAATGGTGATGTCGGTGCTGTGCTGCAGAGGGCAGAGAGGGACTCACATCGCAAAAAGCTCCCTAAATTTGTGTACACACTGACAAAGAAAACACCGATAACAGTCGGGTCGCCACTTTGAAACATCATGTCGTGCTTTAGGTGCTTTGCAAGGAGCACGGTCTTTATGAGTTTATGAACAAGAAAGGCGAGAGATTCCATTGTGTCGTTCAGAGTGGTGCCTTTCCACTTACGGCAGCAGCTTGTTTATATGGCTTTCCTACTCTCTCTAAGAGAGTGAGCGACGCCTGATAATGCACGCATCCCAGTGATCTGGAAGCTCAGCTGGAATGCATCATCACTTTACACTTTGAGTCTTTCTGACTTTTATGTAACCTTTGCTTTAAAAACTAAAAATAGGGCTTCCCTGGTGGCTTGGTGGTAAAGAATCTGCCTGCTAATGCAGAAGAGACAGGTTCAATCCCTGCTCTGGGAAGCAGCGAAGGCCATGCGCCACAAATATCGAGCCTGCGGTCTAGAGCCAGGAACCACAAATACTGAAGCCTGGGTGCTCTGGAGCCTGTGTGACCCCAACAAGAGAGGCCGCTGCAGTGAGAAGCCCTCCGCCGCAACTAGAGAGTCCCCCGACTTCCCACAGCCAGAGAGAGCCCGCGTGCAGCCGCGAAGGCCCAGCACAGGCAGAAGAAAGACATAGTGGAATTATTTTAAAAAAACTAAAAAAAATTGCCATTGCATAATAAATCTATTAAAAGTTTGCACATCCTGTCTTGATGACTTAACAGTTTTGCATGAGCATCAATTTTCAAATTGTATTTTGTTAAAATTTGTGAACATGTTAGCATTTACACTGAAGAATGCTGGAATGCCACATACAAAGCTCTTTTAGTTTCCTCTCTTTCACTGTTTAGCTTTCAGTGCCCTGTCAGTGTGTGTGACTCTGTGTACCTCTAGTTCCATCTCCCCTCTCTTAATTTTTTGTTTCTAATCACCTGTAGATTTTTTAAAAAATTACTAGAATTATTTCCAAAATAGGAGTAAATTCACTTTAAGTGATTATCCCCCAAAAACTGTCCTATGACTCAAGCATGTGAACTTACATTGTTTTCATTTATTCAACAAATATAAGTTGAATGCCTTCTCTGTGCATGTTCATTCCCAGTCACCAAGTTCATTCAGGATACTATCAATCTTTTCTGATATTGCTTTAAAAATCTACTAACAGATCACTGCCCCCACAAAGCATCCAGAAGATCTTCCAGCAAAACAGAGTAAATCTTGTTAGTTACCTGATTTAAATACTTAAGGCTTTTGGCTGCCTGCAGGATGAATATTCTGAGTGAATCTGCATTTCTGCCCTCTTACTCCAGCTTGGTCACACCTGGCCGTTTATATATTCTTGTCTCCCTGCATGAAATGTATTCCCCATGTATCTTTACCAACTCTGTCCTTCCTCAGGGAAGCACTTCTGGTCCCCTTGACAAGAACACGTTAACCTTTCTATGTGTCATCTCAACGAGTGTACCTGTGGGATTTAAGTTTTTAGGGGTGACTGAGATAGCATATTCTAAAGCAGAGACATTATTTTGCCAACAAAGGTCCGTCTAGTCAAGGCTATGGTTTTTCCTGTGGTCATGTATAGATGTGAGAGTTGGACTGTGAAGAAGGCTGAGTGCCGAAGCATTGATGCTTTTGAACTGTGGTGTTGGAGAAGACTCTTGAGAGTCCCTTGGACTGCAAGGAGATCCAACCAATCTGTTCTGAAGGAGATCAGCCCTGGGATTTCTTTGGAAGGAATGATGCTAACGCTGAAACTCCAGTACTTTGGCCACCTCATGCGAAGAGTTGACTCATTGGAAAAGACTCTAATGCTGGGAAGGATTGGGGGCAGGAGGAGAAGGGGACGACAGAGGATGAGATGGCTGGATGGCATCACTGACTCAATGGACGTGAGTTTGAGTAAACTCCGGGAGTTGGTGATGGACAGGGAGGCCTGGCGTGCTGCGATTCATGGAGTCGCAAAGAGTCGGACACAACTGAGCGACTGAACTGAACTTAACTGAACTGAGGGACAACACAGAGAGGTTAGTGCCATTGAAAAACCGAGGTTAATGCCACTACACTTGTAGAAAGGAGAGGGCCACATTGCTATGCAGGGTCACACAGGGAGGCACCGATATCAGTCAGGATGTGGGATGGAATGAGGGAAAGCATAGGCCGCAATCTATGCTGTGTTCCCCACGGGAAGGCAAAGCAAGGCAGGAAGACAGTTTAGGGTTGGCTAGTTTGAGTAATTCCAGCGTGCTTTGGAGTGTAGTGGCCGTCCTACTTGTCTGACACCTGGACCTACATTGATTTAGGGCAGGGGAAGTGCTGGCTTGGCGGATGATGGTTAAAGGTGGCTGAGGGTGGGAGACTCAAGATCGGCTGGTTCTCATATGAAAGGAGCGCTTCCAGGCATGTTATTTACTGTTTTAGGAATTAACTAGCAGTCTCTCTCCTGCCACAAAACCCTTCCCCAAGATGTCAAAACATCAAAAAATATAGACAATAAAATATATAGAGAGACAATAAAAAACATGATTAATATGCTTATCACCTGTTGTGGCATGGCACATATCGCACTGGGTTACTTAACATCTCCCAAACTTGTTAACTTGTAGGCTTCTTGAGAGCAAGGATCTTGTCTGTCTTGTTTTAATTAAAATATACTTTTATTTGGTTTAAATTTGAAGGGGTATTTTCCTTTCAAACTAATTTGTCTCAGCATAATGTATATTATTTAAAACTCTGTAAAGAAACCAACACAACTCCATGTTTCTTGCGTAGCCAGTGATTCTTTGGGGCAGTTTTGCCCTGTGGGGGACCTTCAGCATTGTCTGGAGACACTTTTGGTTCTCACAACTGGCATCTGGTGGATAGAGACCAGAGATGTTGCTATCTATCTTATATAATACACAAAACAGCCCCCTGCAACAAACAGTTTTCCAATCTAAAAGTTCAATAGTGCTGACACTGGAAAACCTTCTGTTAGACATGATGTGTTTGACAAGTTCACCTAAAAAGACCTCCTACAACTAATCACATCCTCCAGGTCTTCCATGAAGCAATTACCAACTAAGTAGTGGATATCTTAGAGGTAAACACAACAGCCCTGAGGGGAAAAGTAATTCTTAGAGGAGGACATCTGGCAAGCTGCAAAGAGGGGTTCAGCATTTGAGCAGGCACCACGAAAGGAGATCTAAGTGGATTGAACATAGCATGATGACACTGAGGTCTGGGCTTAAAATGAGGTCTGAAATTAGAGGCTTTTTAGCTGACAGTTGAAAGGCATGACTTTAAGTTAACATAAGTGATGTAGAGGGGAAGGAACAATCATCTAGAGCCTATGACTCCAAAATTGCTCTCTTTAAAATTGGAGTTGTCTTCTTCAGCTTAACATACTGCCATTGATCAAAGCAGTGCTGTCATTCCTTTCTGGAACTGTCTTCAGAGCTTTTGTCATGCTCTTTTGAATAACATCATAAGTTTCAAACATTGCCCTTTTAGGCAGGAATTTGCTTTGGGGGAAAAATCAAGTTATTTGGACCTATATATGGTGAATAAGGAAAACCATCCATGCTTCTAAAACAGTGTTCACAAAAATTGAAGACAGGCTATAAATTATATGAATATGACTTTAAAGGCAGTTCTGAAAAGGAGTTTTAGAAATGTCTTGAGCTAAGTTGAGACATTGGAGTAAATGTATAGCCTCTTGAGATTATCATTTTCAGGAGAAATGCTCATATTGAGGTATGATTGTTAGCAAAACATAACTAATATTCATACTGATTTCAGTGCTACAGATATATGTGGAAATAATGCCAGGTGTGTGCACAACCAAATTTATGTCAGTATGAGAATGTTTAGGACAGGTCTTATAGTGCTTTTTATATGTAAAAATTTAACCCCCCCCAGTTTTATTGAGGTATAAATGACATATATATACGAAAGAAAAGTGAAAGTTGCTCAGTCGTGTCCAGTTCTTTGCAGCCTGATGGACTATACAGTCCATGGAATTCTCCAAGCAAGAAGACTCTAGTTGGGTAGCCATTACCTTCTCCAGGGGATCGTTCCAAACCAGGGATCAAACCCAGGTCTCCCACATTGGAGGCAGATTTTTTACCAGCTGAGCCACCAGGGAAGCCCAATTATATATAATTGTATTTTTTTAAGGTAATGGAAACAGTGAGAGACTTTATTTTGGGGGGCTCCAATATCACTGCAGATGGTGACTGCAGCCATGAAATTAAAAGACGCTGGCTCCTTGGAAGAAAAGTTATGACCAACCTAGACAGCATATTAAAAAGCAGAGACATTACTTTGCCAACAAAAGTCCATCTAGTCAAAGCTTTGCTTTTTCCAGTAGTCAGGTATGAATGTGAGAGTTGGACTATAAAGAAAGCTAAGTGCCAAAGAACTGATGCTTTTGAACTGTGCTGTTGGAGGAGACTCTTGAGAGTAGCTTGGACTGCAAGGAGTTCCAACCAGTCCATCCTAAAGGAAATCATTCTTAAATATTCATGAGAAGTACTGATGCTGAAGCTGAAACTCCAGTACTTTGGCCACCTGTGTGAAAAGCTGACTCATTTGAAAAGACCCTGATGCTGGGAAAGATTGAGGACAGGAGGAGAAGGAGATGACAGAGGATGAGTAATGGACATAAGTTTGAGTAATCTCTGGGAGTTGGTGATGGACAGGGAGGCCTGGCATGCTGCAGTCCATGGGGTCACAAAGAGTCGGACACTGAGCAACTGAACTGAACTGACTGATACAAAATAATGATTTGATATATGTATTTCTTGCAAATGATCACCACAGTAAGTTTAATTAACAGCCATCACCTCACATGGTTACCAGTTTTTTCCCTTGTGATGAGAACTTTTAAGATCTATTCTCTTAGCTGCCTTTAAATATAGAATACAGTATTGTTAACTGTAGTTCCCATCCTGTACATTACATCCCCAGAACTTATTAATCTTACAATTGGAAGTTTGCATTGCAGTACAAATTATCCCTTTTCTTCTTCACCTCCAACTCCCACTGCTAGCAACCACCAATCTGTCCTCTGTTAAAGTTTAATTATGGCAGAAAGTGAAGAGGAACTAAAAAGTCTCTTGATGAAAGTGAAAGAGGAGAGTCAAAAAGTTGGCTTAAAGCTCAACATTTAGAAAACTAAGACCATGGCATCTGTTCCCATCACTTCATGGGAAATAGATAGGGAAACAGTGGAAACAGTGTCAGACTTTATTTTGGGGGGCTCCAAAATCACTGCAGATGGTGACTGCAGCCATGAAATTAAAAGACGCTTACTCCTTGGAAGGAAAGTTATGACCAACCTAAATAGCATATTAAAAAACAGAGACATTACTTTGCCAACAAAGGTCCATCTAGTCAAAGCTTTAGTTTTTCCAGTAGTCATATATGGATGTGAGAGTTAGACTATAAAGAAAGCTGAGCACCAGAGAATTGATGCTTTTGAACTGTGCTGTTGGAGAAGACTCTTGAGAATCCCTTGGACTGCAAGGAGATCCAGCCAGTCCATCAAGAAGGAGATCAGTCCTGGGTGTTCATTGGAAGGATTGATGCTGAAGCTGAAACTCTAGTACTTTGGCCACCTCGTGTGAAGAATTGACTCATTGGAAAATACCCTGATGATGAGAGGGATTGGGGGCAGGAGGAGAAGGGGACGACAGAGGAAGAGATGGCTGGATGGCATCACCGTGGCATCACCGACTCGATGGACATGAGT
>SJYC01034720.1:0-10821 GCA_006408675.1 Madoqua kirkii
TTTTCTAATTTTTCCCTGTTAATGATATTTAGTTTTATTTTATTTTTCTTAGAAGATATTATTTCAATTATTGTAAGACTTTTTTAAGTTTTTTAAGATTTTTTATTAACCTAATAAGTTCTAGCTCCAGATTCCTAGAGAATCTTCAATGCCCACTTGAGAAGAATATGAATTTATTACTATTGGGTGGAATCTTCTGTATATATCTACTGGCTTCATCTATTTACAGTGCTATTCACTCCACTACTACTTTATTAGTAGTCCATCTGGTTGTTTTAATCTATATATTATAGTTTCATTGTTGAAAGAAGGATATTGAATTCTCTTACTATTATTGTTGCACTGTATGTTTCATACTTTAGTTCTGTAGATTCCTAGAGAATCTTCAATGCCCACTTGAGAAGAATATGAATTTATTACTATTGGGTGGAATCTTCTGTATATATCTACTGGCTTCATCTATTTACAGTGCTATTCACTCCACTACTACTTTATTAGTAGTCCATCTGGTTGTTTTAATCTATATATTATAGTTTCATTGTTGAAAGAAGGATATTGAATTCTCTTACTATTATTGTTGCACTGTATGTTTCATACTTTAGTTCTGTCAATTTTTGCTTTATATTTTTAAGTGCTCTAACATTGGGTAAACACACAGACACACACACACACACACGTGTATCTTCCAGAATAATTGATCCTCTAATCATCATATAATTTTAATCTTTTTCTCTAACAATTTTTTGAATTGAAGTCTACTTTTTCATGCTCACTTCTGTTTGTCATTTATATACAACATCTTTGATCATGCCTTTAATTTCAGGATATATATATCCTTACATCTAAAGTGAGTGTTTGTGGATAGCACATAGTTGAGTTTTCTTAATATTAGCCACTGTTTCCCCATCTAGAGCAATATTGCATAGGAACCTGGAATGTTAGGTCCATGAATCAAGGCAAATTGGAAGTGATCAAATAGGAGATGGCAAGAGTAGTTGTATGGTTCTATGAAGACCTATAAGACCTTTTAGAACTAGCACCCAAAAAAGATGTTCTTTTCATTACAGGGGACTGGGATGAAAAAGTAGGACATCCAGAAACACCTGAAATAACAGGCAAAGTTGGCCTCAATGTACAGAATAAAGTAAGGCAAAGGCTAATTGAGCTTTGCCAAAAGAACACACTGGTCATAGCAAACACCCTCTTCCAATAATGTGAGAAGACTCTACACATGGCCATCACTAGATGGTCAACCCTGAAATCAGATTGATTATATTCTTTGCAGTCAAAGATGGAAAAGCTCTGTACAGTCGGCAAAAACAAGACTGGGAGATGACTGGCTCAGATTGTGAACTCCTTATTGCCAAATTCAGATTTAAACTGAAGAAAGTGGGAAAAATCACTAGACCATTCAGGTATGACCTAAATCGAATCCTTCATAATTATGCAATGGAAGTGAGAAATAGATTTAAGGGACTAGATCTGATAGACAGAGGGCCTGAAGAACTTTGGATGGAGGTTGGTGACACTGTACAGGGGACAGGGATCAAGACCATCCCCATGGAAAAGAAATGCAAAAAAGCAAAATGGCTGTTTGAGGAGGCCTTACAAATTGGTAATAGGTGAAAGGAAGAGAAGAGAAAAGCAAAGGAGAAAATGAAAGATATACTCATTTGAATGCAGAGTTCCAAAGAATAGCAGAGATAAGAATAAAGGATATAAGATAAAAATAAGAATAAAGATAAGAATAAAGGAAAGATAAAACCTTCCTCAGTGATCAATGCAAAGAAATAGAGGAAAACAGTAGAATTGGAAAGACTTCCCTGGTGGCTCAGATGGTTAAGTGTCTGTCTTTGTGGGAGACCCAGGTTCAATCCCTGGGTTGGGAATATCCCCTGGAGAAGGAAATGGCAGCCCACTCCAGTACTATTGCCTGGAAAATCCCATGGACAGAGGAGTCTGGTAGGCTATAGTCCATGGGGTCGCAAAGAGTCAGACACGACTGAGCGACTTCACCTCACCTCAGAGATCTCTTCAAGAAAATTAGATATACTAAGGGAATATTTCTTGCGAAGATGGGCTCAGAAAAGGACATAAATGATATGGACCTAACATAAGCAGATGATATTAAGAAGAGGTGGCAAGGACATACAAAACCGTATAAAAAAGATCTTCATAAGCCAGATAATCACGATGGTGTGATCACTCAAATTTGTGAATCAGTTTCTCATATTCTACTTAAAAAGAATATTTTTTTCCTTTTTAATTATCAAATTTTGTGAATAATTTGTTAATGGATAAATATTTTAATATATTCTTGTCTATTTTAAATAGTATGATTGTCTATTTTTGTATTTTCATTGAAGTACAGTGATTTAAATTATTGTGTCTGTTTCAAATGTAGAGCATGATCCAGTATTTTTGCACATTATATTCCATTATAGGTTATTACAGGATAATGGATATTATTCCCTCAACTATGGGTTATATTCTTCTTACTTATCTACTTCATATTTCATCATTTGTATCTGTTATTACCATGCCACTATTTTGTTTCTTCCCTACCCTATTTCCCCTTTGGCCATATGAATCTATTTCTGTTTTGCATATATATTCATTTGTATTATTTTTTGGATTCATATGTATAAATGTTATCATGCAGTATTTGTTTTTCTCGGACATGTCATGAAGCATAAACTCTATGTCCATCCTTGTTGTGATAAATGGCAGCATTTTATTCTTTTTATGGATAATCATATTCCATTGTGTGTATATCTATCTACCTATTTATATATTCTTATTTCAGTCATATGTTAATGAGTACATGGGTTACTTCAATGCCTTGGCTATTGTAAAAGTGCTGCTATAAACATTGTAGTGTATGGATATTTTCATATTAGTATTTTATTTTTCCTGAATATATACCCAGGAGTGGAATTCCTGGGTCAAGTGGTGGTTCTATTTGGCTGCATCAATTTACATTCCCACCAACACTGTACAAGGATTCCCTTTTCTGCAATCCTCTCCAACATCTATTATTTATAGACTTTTTGATAATAGCCATTCTGACTAGTGTAAGGTGACACTGCATTGTGGTTTTAATATTCATTTCTCTAATAATTAGAAATGTTAAGCACGTTTTCATGTGCCACTTGGCCATCTGTATGTATGCATTCTTTGAAGAAATGTATATTTAAGGCTTTTAACTATTTTTTGACTGGGGTGTTTGTTTTTTTTTTCTTTTTTAAATAATGAGTTGCATGAGTTATTTGTGCTTTGGATATTAATACTTTGTGGGTTACATCATTGCAGACATTTTTCCTTTGGTTGTTTGTAAACCTCATTTTGTAGGTTTTCTTTTTGACAATGGTTTTCTTTGCATTTGCTTTAAAATGCTTTTAAGTTTAATTAGGTCCCCTGTGTTAATTTTTATTTTTATTTCATCTCTCTTGGAACACTGATGCAAGAAAATATTTTTTTACAATGTATGTCAAATATTGTTCTGCCTATGTTCTCTTCTAGTTTTAAGGTTTCAGGTATTATATTTAGGTCTTTAAACCATTTTGAGTTTATTTTTGTTTATGATGTGATTAATTAATATGGTTTTCCCATTTTCCAGGACCACTTATTGAAAAGACTGTCTTTCTTACCATTGCATATTCTTGTTTTCTTTGTCATAGTTAGTTGAACATAGGTCATTGTTGTTGTTTGCTAACTCAGTCATGTCTGAATCTTTGTGACCCCATGGACTGCAACATGCCAAACTTCCCTATTCATCACTAACCCCCAGAGTTGGCTCAAATTCATGTCCATTGAGTAGGTGATGCCATCCAACAATCCCATCCTCTATAGTCTCCTTCTCTTCCTGCCTTCAGTCTTTCCTAGCATCAGGGTCTTTTCCAATGAGTTGGGTCTTTGCATTTGGTGGCCAAAGTATTGGAGCTTCATCTTCAGCATTAGTCCTTCCAATTAATATTCAAGACTGATTTCCTTTAGGGTTGACTGGTTTGATTCCCTTGTGGTCCAAGAGACTCTCAATAGTCTTCTCCAGCATTACAGTTTGAAAGCATCAGTTCTTCAGCACTCAAGTTTCTTTATCGTCCAACTCTCACATCCATACATGACTACTGGAAAAACCATAGCTTTGACTAGATGGACCTTTGTCTGCAAAGTAATGTCTCTGCTTTTTAATATGTTGTCTAGGTTGGCCATAGCTTTTCTTCCAAGGAGCAAGCATCTTTTAATTTCATGGCTTCAGTCACTATCTACAATGCTTTTGGAGCCTAAGAAGATAAAGTCTCTCACTGTTTCCCCATCTATTTGCCATGAAGTGATGAGACCAGATGCCTTGATCTTTGTTTTCTGAATGCTGAGTTTTAAACAAAATTTTCACTCTCCTCTTTCACTTTCAAGAGACTCTTAGCTCCTCTTTGCTTTATGTCATAAAGGTGGTATCATCTGCATATACCTCCTTATTTGGACACATTTTATTTCTCTTTCTTGTCTTATTTCTGTGACTAGGATTTCTGATACTCTGTTCCATAGAAGTGGCAAGAGTGGGCATCCTTGGCTTGTTCCTGATGTTAATGGGAAGGCTTTCAACTTTTCGTAAGAATACTATGTTGAGTGTTGGTTTGTCATAAATGACCTTTATCATATTGAGATATGTGCCTTCTAGGCACATATTGAAAGTACTGTTTATCATGAATAGATAAATAGATTTTTGTTAAATGTTTTTTTCTATTTGGTTGATCATAAAATTTTACCTCTCCTTTGTTAATGTTTTATATTAATTTACTTGATTTGTGTATGTTGAACCATCCTTGTGACTTAGAATAAATCCAGTGTGAGTGTGGCTTATGATTCTATGTATTGTTGTATTACATTTGCTAACATTTTGATGAGGATTTTTGCATCTACATTTTTAAAGATACTTGCCTGTAATTTTATATTCTTATATTTTTCTTGTTTAGGTATCAGAGTACTGTGGGCCTCATAGAATGAGTTTGAAAGTGGTCCCTCAGCCTAAATTTTTTAAATGCTTTGAAAAGCCTAAGTATTCTTCATTATATATCTGATGGAACTCCACTTTGAAGATGTCCAGCCCTGTACTTTTGTTTGTTGGGAGATTTTTTTAAAGAACAAATATAATTTCACTTCTAGTGATCAATCTGTTCAAATTGTACTTTCCTTTTGATTCAGTCTTGGCAGGTTATATGTTTCTAGAAATTTATCTATTTCTTTTAAATTGTCCATTTTTTTTGGCTTATAACTGTTAATAGTATTCTCTTATGATTTTCTTTTGTGTGTGTGTCTCTGCGATATCAGTTACTATTTATCCTCTATCATTTCCTCTCTCTTTTCTTCTTGGTGAACATGTTTAAGGATCTATCAATTCTTCCTTTTCTTCAACTTCTTTGGGAACTCAGTGCAATCCCTTTCCATTCTATAGAGTCAACACCACTTTCTGTGCCAGTAGTACAGGAATCAATCACCTGGATCTTGTTAAAATGCATCTGATTCAGTTGCTCAGTCTGGGATAGCAGCCAAAATTGAATATTTAACAAGTTCCCAGGTGATTCCACTGGTCCATTGACCACATTTTGAATAGCAAGGCTAGGCAGTGTACCAGCTGTCTCTTATACACATCTCATTATATATCTGATGGAACTCCACTTTGAAGATGTCCAGCCCTGTACTTTTGTTTGTTGGGAGATTTTTTTAAAGAACAAATATAATTTCACTTCTAGTGATCAATCTGTTCAAATTGTACTTTCCTTTTGATTCAGTCTTGGCAAGTTATATGTTTCTAGAAATTTATCTATTTCTTTTAAATTGTCCATTTTTTTTTGGCTTATAACTGTTAATAGTATTCTCTTATGATTTTCTTTTGTGTGTGTGTCTCTGCGATATCAGTTACTACTTATCCTCTATCATTTCCTCTCTCTTTTCTTCTTGGTGAACATGTTTAAGGATCTATCAATTTTGTTTATCTTTTCAAAATATGAGTTATTAGTTTCATTGATCTTCTCTGTTATTTTTAATCTCTATATTCTTTATTTATTCTTTCATTTTTATTATTTCCTTTTTCTGCTGACCTTGAGCTTTGATTCTTCTTTTATTTATGATTGCTAGCTGATAGTTTAGGCTGCTTATTTGAGATTTTTTTTTATTTCTTGAGGAAGGCTTATTGCTATGAACTTCTCTCTCATAACTGTCTTTGCTTCATCCCATAGATTTTGAAAATTTGTTTTTCCACTTTTATTTGTCTCAAGGTATTTCTTTATCTCCTTTTTGCAAAATCAAAGAAATATCCATTCTATATTGATATACCAGTCTTCTAGTAGCATGTTGTTTAATCTTCATTTGTTTGTTTTTTTACCATTTTTTTCTATAGTTGATTTCTAGTTTCACACTGTTGTGTTCAGACAAAATGCTTGATACAGTTTCTATGCTCTTAAATTTGTTGAGACTTATTTTTTTTTAATCTGTCCTGTAAAACATCGTGTCTGTATTTGAAAAGAATGTATATTTGCGTTTTTTGGATATAATGTTCTCTTCTCTCTCTGGAATTCCTATAATGCAAATGTTAGTGTTATTCTATTGATCTCAGGTGCTGCTTTCTTTTTTTCTTTCTGTCTATTTTGATTGGAGGATTCCCATTTTTCTATCTTCCAGATCACATATGTGTTAATCTGTGTCATTTAATATTATTTACTGCCTTCAGAGCGTTTTTTTAACTCAGATATTGAATGATGTATTTTTGATTGGGTCTTCTTTATATTTCCTAGTTCTCTGTTAAAATGATCTGTGCTTAGATAATTTTATTTTCTAATTCAATTAGCATTTTTATTACTAATATTTTTAATTCATCATCTGATAGGCATTTTATCTCTTTATTTTTTTCAGGGATTTTCTCTTGCTTTTCCAATTGAGAGCTGTTCTCCTGCCTTTTCATTTTATTTAACTTTTACTGTCTTTTTAAATTTAGGTGGAACAGTTATTGTGGTATTAAAGTGGTGTTCTTATGAGGGAGCATCTCTGTGTAGATTGTTAGTGCCCAATGTCTTTCATGGGGGGGGGGAGCAGAATTTGATGTGAATGCCAGTCACATCTTTCCTTAGGATGAGCTGGCGACCATCACATTGGTAAGGATCGTGACAAGTAATGGAGGAGATAGGGTCTGTGCAGGGTATACAGAGGGATTCTCCACTCAGTGGCTATCACCATCTTGTCAGGGGCTGAATTTGCTCCCAAGTTGCTAGAGTGGAAGCCCTGAGAGTCAGACTCAGCTGGCTCTGTTCTCTTTAAGTGTGTGTTTTTTCTTCTCCCTATACTGAAGCCTTTGCTACAAAGGAGGGGAGTACTGAAGCAAGCGGGGTTTGTGCACTTACAGAAGTCTGAGGCACTGCTTGTTTAGGCATCTGCATCTGCACTCAGATGTAAACCATGGTTGCATCTTTTCCCTTTTTGTTATTGCCCCAGATCTAGTGCTTGGCTGTGGTGTAGAGTGGTGAGACCAAAGCACTAACTTAGCTAAGACTGGTGAGCTCAGTCCAGGTGGTTGCAGGAGCCCAGGCAGCCATGTTGCCGTCAGAAGTCTGGGATGCTTCTAGGGTGCTGTTTGGTAAGCACTGACAAAGGCCACCACTCCCAGCTGGACTACATTCTGGGGTCCTGGGTCACTTCTCCAGTTCTAGGTGAAGTCTTTACCAAGGACTTGGCTATGCTAGACTTAGTGCCAAGCCGTGTCTTGGAGTGAGCAGGCTAGTGTGTTCATTTGGCTTGAAGTGGGGAATATGACAAAGCAACAACTACAAAGGCAGGCATCTTTGCACTCTGTCTTGGGGACAAGTTAGCATAGTCACAGTCCTCACAAGTGAAGTTCAGGTTTTTCTAGCCTTTCTATCTGTCCCAATGGTTTTATTTATTTTTATTTATTTATTTAAAATATTTGCTTATTTTTGGCTGTGCTGAGTCTTTTTTTAAATCTAAATTTATTTATTTTAATTGGAGGCTAATTATTTTACAATATTATTTTTAATTTATATTTGTCTGTGCTGGGTATCAGTTGTAGTACAAGATTTTCTCTAGTTGTAGCAAATGGGGACTACTCTCTAGTTGTGACATGCAAGTTTATCATTGTAGTGGTTTCTTTTGTTGTGGAGTATAGTCTCTAGGGTGCTGAGGATTCCATAGTTGTGGTACTCAGGCTCAGTAGCTTCAGCTCCTAGACTCTAGAGCATAGGTTCAATAGTTGTGTTCCACAGGCTTAGTTGCTCTGCAGCATGTGGTATCTTCCAAGATCAAGAATTGAATTCATCCATCCTGCCTTGGCAGATGGCTGCTTTACCACTCAGCCACCAGGGAATCCCTCCACCCCCTACCAAATGGTTTTTTAAGGTAGCTTGTTTCCTACACATAAGATCTCAAGAGTGGGATGCCCAGTCTGTGGCTCAGTCCATTTCCTTTCCTCACATATGTCTGCCCAAGGAATCTATTTTCCTCTTAGTCTCCTTCCAGGAACACAAGTCCTGACCTGATGCTTTTCTCCCTGTCCTACTCAATGATGTGTGTATCTTTCTTATAACCTTGATTGTTTTTAGTTACTTTTCAATGAGGATTCAACACAAAACACAATGTGTATGCTGTTGGCGGAGGTAAGCTCCACATTCTCTTACTCTGGCATCTTAATTTCCCTATTTTGGATAGTATATATTTGCTATAACATTTTTTAATTTGCTATTGTTAGTTGATGTAGAAAATGCTTCTGCTAATCTTTAATATAGAAACTTCGCTGAACTCTCTTATTAGTATCATAGTTTGCTGACTTTTCTAGATTTTTATTGAAATAATATGAAAACAATAATAATTTTGTCTCTTCCTTTGCAGTGATTATGCTTTTTATTCCTCATTTTATTGCATGATTAGAACCTCTAGGATTTTATTGAACAGGAAATGCATCTAACATTTCCCATAATATAAAATATAGATTTTGTGGATAATCTACTGACAGATGAATTAAACAAACAGCTTTTAGTCCAGCCCAATGAATATGTCAGTCTTACTTATCCCCTGTTCAGTATTTTGAACTGTTAATAAGTCCTTGAAATGTATCTTTCACATTATTCTATGTTGGCATTCTGCCTATCTTTTAGGCTAGTTTTCTCAAGCCTCCCTAGGTTTAGTCATTTACTCAGTTATTCACTCACTCAACAGATATTTCTTGAGGATCACTTGTGTACCATATTTCTTCTTCCACCATACACCTTGCCTTTATACTCATTCTCTAGAATTTTATATACCCTTCCTGGGAAAATTCATTTCTATTACTGCAACTTGTATCTGCCATAGATGCCCAAATCTACTGTAACCTTGTCTTTTCCAGATCTGCTATTATACATATTGGATACAAGAATAATATCTCCATGGTGATATCCTACAGTCAGTTTAAAATCATCTTCACCTAAAACTGCCTCTTTCACATTCTCCCTTATTGGGTTTGTATTAATTCTGTTCAGTTCAGTCACTCATTCGTTTCTAACTGTTTGTGACCCCATGGACTCCAGCACGCCAGACATCCTTGTCCATCACCAACTCCTGGAGTTTACTCAGACTCATGCCCATTGAGCTAGTGATGCCATCCAACCATCTCATCCTCTGTTGTCCCCTTCTCTTCTTGTCTTCAATTTTTTCTAATGTCAGGGCCACTTGAAATGAGTTAGTTCTTCACATCAGGTGGCCAAAGTATTGGAGTTTCAGCTTCAGCATCAGTCTTTCCAATGAATATTCAGGATTGAGTTCCTTCATGTACAACTTGGATCTCCTTGCAGTCCAAGGGACTTTCAAGAGTCTTCTCTAGCATTACAGTTTGAAACCATCAACTCTTTGGCTCTCAGCTTTCTTTATAGTCCAACTCTCACATCCATACATGACCACTGGGAAAACCATAGCCTTGACTAATGGACCATTGTTGGCAAAGTAATGTTTCTGCATTTTAATATGCTGTCTAGGTTGGTCATAACTTTCCTTCCAAGGAGTAAGAGTCTTTTAATTTTATGGATGCAGTCACAATTTTCAGTGATTTTGGAGCCACCCAAAAAAGTCTCTCACTGTCTCTCACTCTCTCACAATCTTTCCACTGTTTCCTCATCTATTTTCCATGAAGTAATGGGACCAGATGCCATGATCTTAGTTTTCTGAATGTTGAGCTTTAAGCCACATTTTTCACTCTCTTCTTTCACTTTCATCAAAAGGCTCTTTAGTTCTTTGCTTTCTGCCATAAGGGTGATATCATCTGCATATCTGAGGTTATTGATATATCTTTTGGCAATCTTGATTCCAGTTTGTACTTTTTCCAGCCCAGCATTTTTCATGATGTACTCTGCGTATAAGTTACATAACAGGGTGACCATAAACAGCCTTGACGTACTCCTTTTCCTATTTGGAACCAGTCTGCTGTTCCATATGCAGTTCTAACTGTTGCTTCCTGACTGCATATAGGTTTCTCAAGAGGCAGGTTGGGTGGTCTTGTATTCCCATCTCTTTCAGAATTTTCCACAGTTTATTGTGATCCACACAGTTAACAGCTTTGGCATAGTCAATAAGGCAGAAATAGATGTTTTTCTGGAACTCTCTTGCTTTCTCCATGATCCAGCAGATGTTGGCAGTTTGATCTCTGGTACCTCTGCTTTTTCTAAAACCAGCTTGAACATCTGGAAGCTCACAGTTCACATATTGCTGAAACCTGGCTTGGAGAATTTTGAGCATTACTTTGCTAGCCTGTGAGATGGGTACAATTGTGCAGTAGTTTGAGCATTT
>SJYC01034721.1:0-25358 GCA_006408675.1 Madoqua kirkii
ACTTAAAATGTCATCTAGAACTTAATAATTTTCTTTAAAAAAAAAAAGTAAAAAGGTTACTGAATTAAAGATACTGAAAGGAAAAAGACACATACCTTTGTGGCTTCCATTATAATTTTGTTGATTTTCTCTTTATCTAATCCTTCCATTCCAGCTTTATTATCATTAAGTCCCACCCTAAGCAGAAGATCATCTTTGTAATTGTCATTCTTCTCCTTTGTGCTACCCATGGTGTAAACCTGAAGAAAAGAAAAAAAGTTAATGGTAAAATGGCTCTTTTTATTATCTGAAAAAGCATACAAAACAAACATGTTTTTCAAAGCATTCATGGAGGGCAAGGGTTTGGGAGAGGGGTGTCATTTTAAAAATGACATAGAAATCAGCAAAACAAAAATGACAGGATTTTTTTGGCTACTGAGAAAATAATCAGTACTCAGATTTTAAAATTATTATCCCAAGATTTATACTCTTGGAGGGAGGAAAAGGATTAACATTTCCTGCCAACTCTGTGCCAGTCACTACGCATGGTGCTTTACACTTGAATTTCACACATCAGCCCTGGAAGGTAGGTATTATTATCCTTAATATAAAGAGAAAAGAAACCTGAGTTATGGAACATGCCTACTGACAGAGATTTGATAAGTGACAACATTTGTGTCCAAAGTTCATGTTTTTTTCCCCCCTATTTAATGCACTGTAATGGCAATCCACTCCAGTACTCTTGCCTGGAGAATCCCATGGACGGAGAAGCCTAGTAGGTTATAGTCCACGGGGTCGCAAAGAGTCGGACATGACTGAGTGACTTCACCTTCACCCTCACCTATGGGCTTCCCTGGTGGCTCAGACAGTAAAGAATCCACTTGCAATGTGAGAGGACTGGGTTTGATCCCTGGGTTGGGAAGATCCCCTGGAGGAGAGCATGGCAACCCACTCCAGTATTCCCGCCTGGAGAATCCCCATGGACAGAGGAGCTTGGTGGGCTACAGTCCATGGGGTGGCAAAGAGTCAGACACAACTGAGAGACTATAATCACGGCACAGCACAATCCACTGTCTGAGAAATAAATACAAAATAACACTTGCCCTGCCAAATGTAAGTTCAATAGCATTTATTACCTACTGTTTGCAGAGTTCCATTCTTAAATCAGTGAAAAAATACTTAAATCAGAAAAAAAAAAAATCTATCCCCTTGCAGGAAATCATTACACTTTGCAATGTCATGTCACTTCTGAGTTAATTTCAAATAATAATTCTTTAGGATCTTAATATAACTCTATAATTTACCTTCACATACATCAGCTTTTAAAAACAATTAAAACAACCACAGAAAATAGCTTTGCTCATTTGTTAGGTTTGTTAGGGAGAAAGAAATTTGAATTTCAGGAAGGTTAAATGAATTGCCCGCCATGGCTCTGATGAAAAGCAAAAGATCTAGGATTTCCCTCCAAGTCTTCTTACTCCAGATCTAAAGCAGCTACCATGACATCACAGCTGCCTCCAGTGTGGGGCTCTCGCACCCTGGTGGCTCAGACTGTAAAGAATCCGCCTGCAATGCAGGAGACTCAGGTTTGATCACTGGGTTGGGACTACAGTCCATGGGGTCACAGAGAGTTGGACACAACTCAGCAACTAACACTTTCACTTTTTTCACATACTACAAATAAATGGCCAGGTGAATAGCTGCCATGAATCCACAACAAATTACGACCATAATTTCTCATTTGGATGATTTACAGCAGGCTCATTTATTCTACTCTGCCTTGAGGCCTTTCTCTCCTCATTGACCTCCCTCCTCTCTCCTTCCCTTTTTTCTATTTTAACATCACCATACATAGTAACAAAAGTTCTTCTTGTGATGAGAACTTTTAAAATCCATTCTCTTAGCAATTTTCAGTAATACAGTATCGTATTAACTATAGTCACATGTTGTGCATTATATTTGCATGATTTATTTTATAATTGAAAGCTTATATCTTTTGGCTCCCTTTACCTATTTCCCCCACCCACTACCTCTCACCTCTTAACTCCAGTCCTCATCACTGCCACTGGCAACTACCAATCTGTTCTCCATGAGTTTTCTGTTTTCGGTTTTAGATTCTACATGTAAGTGAGATTATACAGTATTTGTCTCTGACTTATTTGCCTTAGCATAATGCCCTTAAGAGGACCTTTTCTTGAGAGTTGCTTTCATTTTTAGTACCAGCAAAGAAAAAAGTAAATTATAAAATGAAACTTGAATACTGTGATTATTAGTGTGGTTCCATTAGGAAAAAAATAAAATAAACCTGTATATCACAATAGTTATCAAACTTTGCTACACATTACATCCACCGCAGAGACCTTAAAACCCTTGATGCCCAGCTTGTATGCCAATACCAACTAGGTCAGAAAGTCTAGGAGAAGAAGTCAGATATAAATATTTTTAAGAGATGCCCAGATAATTCCAGTGTGCCATGAAGTATAGGAACCACTGGTGACTAAGGGAATATAGGTTGATTTTCAGTTATCCTTTGAATATTCTTCTCTCCAGCTTTCACATTCAGCTAAATATTATCCTGTATTTTGCCTTACGCTTTAGTAATCCAATAGTCTCATTTTCTAGTAAAACAGGTGAATGTAATTCATTCATAATTTTCCCAGACCAACTACTGAAGAATGAAGGGGCTAAATGAAGACAGCCTACTTTAAAACTGCGTTTTCCTTTAAATGGTAACATATATGAAAGGAAAAGAAACAATTACTGAATGCCTGCTACTTCACATATAGTATATTACTTAGTCCCCGGACTCTTGAGAATTAATTTTAGTCCTTAACTGGTGAGAAGAACTGGGTTATAAGCAATATTGGCAACAGGCAAAGTTGTGAGACATGTAGTTTTCAGTTACCTTGCTGCCTTGTTGATGCCCCATTGCCAGGCAACATATATCCAGTTTCATGGGCACAGATTTACTTTCATCTACATGCTAATGACTTCCAAGTTTATACTTCTAGTCCAAATGCCTGCCTGACATCTCAAATTTAACAAATCTGAAATGGTCATTTTCATCTGCCTCCATTCCCCAAACCAGCTCAATTTTCAGCCTTCCTCATCTCAGCTGAGGGCAACTCTAATACCTTCCGATGGATCATGCAAAACACCTTGCAGTCATTCTTTCCTCTTTCTCATACACCCTGCATCCAAACTGTCAGGAAATCTTGTGGGCTCTACTTTCCAAGTACGAAATGCAGTACTTGGATGCAATCTCAAAAACGACAGAATGATCTCTGTTCGTTTCCAAAGCAAACCATTCAATATCACAGTAATCCAAGCCTATGCCCCAACCAGTAACACTGAAGAAGTTGAACGGTTCTATGAAGACCTACAAGACCTTCTAGAACTAACAGGACTAACACCCAAAAAAGATGTCCTTTTCATTATAGGGGACTGGAATGCAAAAGTAGAAGTCAAGAAACACCTGGGGTAACAGGTAACTTTGGCCTTGGAATACGGAATGAAGCAGGGCAAAGACTAATAGAGTTTTGCCAAGAGAACGCACTAGTCATAGCAAACACCCTCTTCCAACAACACAAGAGATGACTCTACACATGGACATCACCAGATGGTCAACACCGAAATCAAACTGATTATATTCTTTGCAGCCAAAGATGGAGAAGCTCTATACAGTCAGCAAAAATAAGACTGGGAGCTGACTGTGGCTCAGATCATGAACTCCTTATTGCCAAATTCAAACTTAAACTGAAGAAAGTAGGGAAAATCACTAGACCATTCAGGTATGACCTAAACAAAATTTCTTATGATTATACAGTGGAAGTGAGAAATAGATTTAAGGGACTAGATCTGATAGATAGAGTGCCTGATGAACTATGGAATGAGGTTTGTGACATTGTATGGGAGACAGGGATCAAGACCATCTCCATGGAAAAGGAATGCAAAAAAGCAAAATGGCTGTCTGGGGAGGCCTTACAAATAGCTGTGAAAAGAAGAGAAGTGAAAAGCCAAGGAGAAAAGGAAAGATATCAGCATCTGAATGCAGAGTTCCAAAGAAGAGCAAGGAGCGATAAGAAAGCCTTCCTCGGTGATCAATGCAAAGAAATAGAGGAAAAGAACAGAATGGGAAAGACTAGAAATCTCTTCAAGAAAATTAGAGATACCAAGGGAACATTTTTGATTATATTCTTTGCAGCCAAAGATGGAGAAGCTCTATACAGTCAGCAAAAACAAGACAGGGAGCTGACTGTGGCTCAGACCATGAAGTCCTTATTGCCAAATTCAGACTGAAATTGAAGAAAGTAGGGAAACCACTAGACCATTCAAGTATGGCCTACATCAAATCTTTTATTATTATACAGTGGAAGTGAGAAATAGATTTAAGGGACTAGATCTGATAGATAGAGCCCCTGATGAACTATGGATGAAGGTTCGTGACATTGTACAGGAGACAGGGATCAAGACCATCCTCATGGAAAAGGGAATTTCAGTTATCATAAATTACAAAATTATTTGTTGCAACATAAACACTATTTGGTCATTTGTATAATATCTCTTACCTAGTTGTTGTTGCTCAGTCGCTCAGTCATGTCCTACTCTTTGTGACCGCATGGACTGCAGCACATCAGACTTCCCTGTTCATCACTATCTCCGAGGTTTTACACAGATTCGTGTCCACTGAGTCGATGATGCCATCTATCTCACATTCAGTTTCCTCCTTCTCTTCCTGCCCTCAATCTTTCCCAGCATCAGGGTCTTTTCCAATGACTTGGGACTTCTCATCAGGTGGATAAAATATTGGAGCTTCAGCTTCAGCATCAGTCCTTCCAATGAATACCTAGAATCTCTCCCAAAGTCCTAACTAAAAAAAAAAAAAAAAAAGAGGGGGGGGAGTGAAATCAAGCAGGAGAAACTTTTGTTCTTCCTTGTAGGTACATTGAGGTTCTCCTACCTGAGAGGAAGACGAGCAGAGCAGAAACTTAAGATGAAAATGCATGTTCTGAAGCAGCGACATTTAGCAAAGTGATTAGGCAGTGACATTATATGAGCTCCTATACCATTTCCAAGAGATTTCTATGGGCACCTGTGCTGCTCAGGAAGGCCAGGCTTGAAGTGGGAAAAAGAACTTTTTAAACTAAAACCTGAGGTTGCTTTAATAGAATATTCAGGAAATAATTGTTTTCTTCATTTATATATCTTTTATTTATTAAAAAAAATAAAACTTGTTTTTACCCCAAAGAGTATAGCAAAGGAAAAATATTTGGCCAAGATATGTCTAAGTTGTTGAATTTTTTAAAAGGGACATTAACAATATTTTCTAGAGTAAAGTTGTCCATCTCTTACTTCTGCCTCTCTAGAGTGAAGACTGTCAGAGTGAAGGTTGTGCTTTTCATCACAATAATTGAAACATAATTATTCTTTACTCTCATAAGTTGATCAGATTCCTCTTTCACTGTCCAAAACCATTGGCCAGAGCTGAATTGTACCAGCAAAATGTAGCCAGAATGAAAGTTCTCCAGTAAGTAATACTTGGTTGAGAAAAAATCAGATGGACTTCTTCTTTTGTAATCATCATTGCATTATTGCATCTACTTCTTCCTGCTATTTGTCAGCTGACTTCTCTGGTCCTCAGAAGTCTTTCATTCAAAGCTCTGGGTAAGCTCTTGCTTCTCATATTTTGACTATTGTATTATTTTTGGGAGGAGTGGAAAGTTTCTATGGACATAGTGCCAAATATCACACTCACATATTTCAGAGGTCAGTCACATGGCTGTAACTTACTACTAAGGAATCTGAGAAAGTCTAACTGTGAACTTGGGAGAAAAAAAAGGAAATTGATTTGGTGAATAATTAGTCATACTCTGCCACCCTACTCCCTCTAGATTTTGCTTATCATCTTTGATTTTTAATTGCTCACTTCTTTTTGTTGTAATTCAGCAAAATTTTATTATTTGAAACAACTTTTTATACCTAATCCTAAGTTCTCAATTCAATTCTCAGACTCATCTTTGTCAACTGTCACATGCAGTGTAAACAGTGGAACATCCTAGATTCCACATGGCAAGAGGTAAAAGGAAAGGAGGAAGCAGAGTGTGTGGTGGAGAGATTTATCCTGGGATCCTCACATGACAATCTTTCTAAGAGAATTATGCAAATACTTCCACCCTTCAGAGTACAGCTCCAGAGAAATCCGTACATCATTCCCTGAGCATCCAAGGTTTCAAACATAAAAAAAGCTAAACTAAAGGGTGAGCCACAGGACAACTCAGAATCTGTGTTTGGGTTGTCAACCTGTGTTTGTGTGTTTCTAAATCTTAGCTTCTGGAGCAGTTTGAAACACGATCATTTTCAGTAATTTCTGCCAAGGAATTTACCTTAATCGGTCAGCAATAAGAGGGTAGAAACTCTGTTCTTTTCACTTATTAAATCAACCAGGACCACATGGATTTTTTCAGAGATATTCTTAATGTGAATTACTCAGTTTGGCACTGTTGGATATCTCTCGTTGTTTAGTCGCTAAGTCATGTCTGACTCTGTGATCCCCATGGACTCTAGCCCATCAGGCTCCTCTGTGGATTTCCCTCTGTGGGATTTCCCAGGTAAGAATACTGGAGTGAGTTGCCATTTCATTCTCCAGATACCTGTTGGCCTATGTCCAAATTCAGCATCCTTCTTAAGAGTGAGATTTTCCAAAATCCATTCTTCACTTAAGTTCTCTCCAGAACTTAAAGTTCCTGTTCTCCCCGTTGGACTGTAGGACCTGTCAATAGTGACACTGTTGATATTTGGGACCAGATGATGCTTTGTTGTAGGGAGAGACATTTTCTATGCAGTGTAGGATGTATAGCAGCATCCCAGTCTCGCCAGTAGTATCCCAGCCTTCCAGTTGTGGCAATAAAAATATACCCAACATTACTAAGTATCTGCTGGGGGAGCAAATTGCTCCCACCTGAAAACCACTGAAAAGAGAGAGGCCCAACATGATTTTTTCCATGGAAAAGAAATTTCGAAGATGTGAAGTTTCCTAGCCTATAACAAAAATAAGTACTTATTATGGACCCCAGGCTAATACATATAGTCAGAACACATAAATACCTGTGGATTGATTAATTAATTGGTTTATTAATTATTTGTTTAAAGTTTAATAACTTTAAAGAACATAAATATGTGAATTATTGATCATTAGAGAAAGGGTAGTGCAATGTAAGAAGTATTAATAGACACTCATAAGTAGTCATAAATAATAACTGATGTGCAATATAAACACTTATTCACCATTCATTACATTTAACATAAAAGTATGCATGATTTCACTTGATCCTTGTAGCCACTTTTCCAAGTACTTTGTAAATAATCTATATATTTTATCAATCACAGTAATATCAATGACTGGAGATAACATTCCCATTTTTCACATAAGGGAATTGAGGTTCATAATGGTCAAATAATCTTTTCAGGTTTAGAGAGACAGAAAATGGCAGAGTTGTGATTATTTACTCAGGTTTGTGTTACCTTGAACCCATACATTTTCTAAATATGCTCCAGTTGTGAAGTCCCTTGTAGTCCCCACTACTTTCTCAGTGTGAACCAAAGTAATCTTGGGAAGGACTTTACATGTGAATCAACAATGAAAGTACACAAGGAAGCCCTAAGTGAATCAAGGTTCATTAAAGACACTGAAAATTTGCATTGTGCTACTCAAGATTTCTCTCAAGGAGATACTTGGAGCTTATGTCATAGAGAAGACAGAAAGAAAACAGAAAAGAAGAATTATTGCTGTGAGGAGTAAATGGAGGCTATGACCAAATATACCACATTTATTTCTATAAAGATGAAAATAAAGAACAAGTTTTTTTCCCTTGGATAGATTCAAAGGACTCCCAAGGAAATTTTTGATCAGGGTCTGATCTTTCAGTGCTTCTGTTTTCCAAATGGACCCGATAATGTACCCAAATAAAATACAATCATCATCTTGATTAACTACAGTACAGCTACACAGTCCTTACTTAAAATGCCTGGGAATTTGGAAATTGTCACTGACTTCTACTCCAAACTTACAGCTTTCTTGAAACTACTCTCATCTAGACTATCCTTGGAACTATTTTCACAGCTTTCAGACTTATTACCAGGTGATTTCTTATTAAGATGAAAATATACAGTGAGAGATAAATAAACGTATCCAAAAGCACTCTTCATCATATGTTGATAGGGAAATGCCAGTTAAAAATGTTTAATTATATTCCTGTCTCACATCTACTAGAATGACCAAATTTCAGAACACTGACAACACCAAATGCTGGCAAGGATGTGGAGCCACAGAAACTCTCATTCATTGCTGGTGGGAAGGCAAAATGGTACAGATAGTCTGGGAGACAGTTTTTCAGTTTCTTACAAAATTAAACATACTCTTACCAAGTGATGCCACAGTTGCACTCCTTGGTATTTATCCAAAGTTGAAAACTTATGTTCAAACAAAAATGTGCACACACATGTTCATATTAACTTTTCTCATATGCCAAAACGTGGAAGCAACCAAGATGTCCATTAGTAGGTGAATATATAAATTGTAGTACATCCAGGAGCTGTGGGTGGAAATGCCTGTCACTGGGGCCAAAGAATGGGATTCCAGTAAAGGTGTTAAGAAAGAGAATGTGAGACCGGAATATAATTAAACATTCTTACTGAGGTACAAAGTACTTTCTAGAACATCAGAAAGCACAGTTCAATTTCCAGTAGGATTTTCTTAGGCCTTGATGCTACTGCAAGAAGTTGAGACCAAAACTTAGACAGAAGGCTCAACTCCAGAAATTTGAATCACTGTAGATATCCTGACCCTAAGGGACATTAATAGATTAGAGCCTACCCAATGACAACATACCTACACTGATGGCCACCCAAAAACCATCAAGCTCCAGTGCAAGACACCCCACTCTAATCCTTCAGCAAACAGGAACACAACTGTGAACATTAAAAGGCAAGCTTCCCAAACCATACCAAAGCCATTGGCACCCCAAAACTCACTATTGGACACTGCACTGCCTTCAAAAGAGACAAAATTCAGCTCCATACATGAAAACACAGAAGTCCACCAACCAGAAAAGTATCATAGTCACTGATCAAACCTCACCCAGAGAGAACAGACTCCAGAATTAAGAGAAACTATGACCCTCCAGTTTCAGAGGCTTCTGGGACAATGCTAAGCACCCCCACATTTAAATCATAGGTGTTCCAGAAGAACAAGACAAAATGAAAGGGCATGAGAAAATATCTGAGGAGATGGTAGTCAAAATCTTCCTAAAATGGGGAAGAAAATAGCCACCCAAATCCAAGAAGCCCAGAGAGTTCTACACACGATAAACCTGAGGATAAATGTGCCAACACAAAAATTAATCAAATTAAAAAAAATTAAACATAAAGAACAAATATTAAAAGCACATTAGAAAAGCAACAAATAACATACAAGGGGATACCCATAAGGCTAACAGTTAATCTTTCAGCAGAAACTCTACAGGCCAGAAGGGAATTGTAGGATATACTCTAAGTGATGAAAGGAGGAAAACTTTACAACCAATATTACTCTATCCAGCATGTATTTAATCCAGATTAGAAAGAGAAATCAAAAGCTTTAGAAATAATCAAAAGCTGAAATAATTCAGCATCAAACCAGATCTTCAAAATATGCTAAAGATCTTGTCTAGACAGGAAACATAGAGAAGGTTTATAAAGATGAACCCAAAATAATAAAGTAAATGGTAACAGGTTCATACTTATCAATAATTACCTTAAACATAAATGGGTTAAATGTTTCAACCAAAAGACATAGGTTGGTTGAATGGATACAAAAACAAGACTCCTATATATTCTGTCTATAAGAGACTCACTTCAAACCTAGGGACACAAACAGACTGAAAGTGAGGGGCTGGAAAAAAGATATTTTATGCAAATGGAGATCAAAAGAAAGTGGGAGTAGCAATACTCATATCAGATAAAATCGAATTTAAAATAAAAGCAGTCACAAGAGACAAAGAATGACACTACATAATGATCAAGGAATCAATCCAATAAGAAAACCTAACAATTATAAGCATATATGCACCCAGCAAAGGAGCATCTCAATACATAAGGCAAATGCTAACAACTCTTAAAGGGAAAATTGACAGTAACACAATAAGATTGGGGGACTTTACACCCCACTCACACCAAAGAAGAGATTATGTAGACAGAAAATTAACAAGGAAATACAAAGTTTAAATAATACATTGCCTGAGTGAGTGAGTGAGTGAAGTCACTCAGGAGTGTCCAACTCTTTGTGACCCCATGGACTGTAGCCCACCAGGTTCCTCCATCTATGGGATTCTCCAGGCAAGAGTACTGGAGTGGGTTGCTATTTCCTTCTCCAGGGGATCTTTCCAACCCAGGGATCGAACCCGTCTCCTGCATTGCAGGCTGAGGCTTTAACCTCTGAGCCACCAGGGAAGCCTGATACATTGCCTAGTTAGACTTAATTTATATTTATGGGGCATTTCACCCTAGAACAATGAATTTCACCTTTTCCTGAACTGCACATAGAACATTCTTCAGGATAGATCACATCCTAGGCCACAAATTTAGCCTACCTCAAGAAACAAGAGAAACATTAAATAAACAATCTAACCTTACACCTAAGCAACTAGAAAAAGAAATACCAAAAAAAAAAAATTAGTAGAAGGAAAAAAATCATAAAAATCAGAGCAGAAATAACTAAAAAAGAAATGAAGGAGACTATAGCAAAGCTCAATAAAATTGAAAGCTTGTTCTTTGAAAAGATAAACAAAATAGACAAACCATTAGCCAAACTCATCAAAAAAAAAAAAAGAGAGAGAGAGAGAGAGAAGACTCAAATCAATAAAATTAGAAATTAAAATAGAGAAATTACAACAGACAACACAAATCATAAGAGACTACTATGAGCAACTATATGTTAATAAAATGGACAACTTGTAAGAAATCGACAAATTCTTAGAAAAGTATAACTTTCCAAAACTGAACCAGGAAGAAATAGAAAATTTGAACAGACCAATCACAAGCATGGAAATGAAAATTGGAATAAAAAATCTTTAACAAACAAAAGCCTGACACATATGGCTTCACAGGTGAATTTTACCAAAAATTTAGAGAAGAGCTAACATCTATCCTACTCAAACTCTTCCAGAAAATTGCATAGAAAGGAAAACTCCCAAACTCATTCTACAAGTCCACCCATTACCCGGTTAACCAAAACCAGACAAAGATGCTAGAAAAACGAAAATACAGGCCAATATCACTGAAGAACATAGATGCAAAAATTCTCCAAAAAATTTTAGCAAACAGAATCCAACAACATATTAAAAATATCATACAGTATGATCAAGTGTGCTTTATTCTAGAGACACAAGGATTCTTTAATATTTGCAAATTAATCAGTGTGATACACCATATTAGCAAACTAAAAGATGAAAACCATATGGTTATCTCAATATATGCAGAGAAAGCCTCTGGCACAATTCAACACCCATTTATGAAAAAAACTCTCCCCAAAGTAGGCATAGTTGGAACATATTTCAATATAATAAAAGTCATATATGAAAAACCCACAGCAAATATTATCATCATTGGTGAAAATTTGAAAGCATTTCTTCTAAAATCAGGAAAAAGACAAGAGTTCTCACTCTCACCACTATTATTCAACATAGTTTTGGAAGTCCTAGCCATAGCAATCAGAGAAGAAAAAGAAATAAAAAGAATCCAGATTTGTATACAGAAAATTATAAATCTTTAATGAAAGAAATTAGAGATGGCACAGATAGATGGAGAAATATACCATGTTCTTGGATTGGAAGAATCAATATAGTGAAAATGACTATACTACACAAAGCAATCTATAGATTCAATACAATCCTCATCAAACTACCAACAGTATCTTTCACAGAACTAGAACAAATAATTTCACAATTTGCATGAAATCACAAAAGACCTCAAATAGCCAAAGCAATCTTGAGACAGATGAATAAAACTGGAGGGATCATCCTTTTTGACTTCAAACTATACTACAAAGCTACAGTCATCAAGATAATATGGTATTGGCAGAGAGACAGAAATACAGGTCAATGAAACAAACAAACAAAAAAAGTCCAGAGATAAATCCACACACTTATAGACACCTTACCTTTGACAAAGGAGGTAAAAATATACAATGGAGAAAAGACAGTCTCTTCAACAAATGGTGATGAGAAAACTGGTTAACTTCATGTAAAAGAATGAAGCTAGAATACTCTCTAACACAATACACAAAAATCAACTCAAAGTGGATTAAATATCTAAATGTGAGACTAGAAACTATAAAGCTCCTAGAAGGCAAACCGCTTTGACATAAATCATAGCAAGATTCTCCATGACCCACTTCCCTGAGTAATGAAAATAAAACAAAGATAAACAAATGGGACCTAATTAGACTTAAATGCTTTTACACAATGAAGGAAAGTATAAGCAAGATGAAAAGATAGCCCTCAGAAAGGGAGAAAATATAGCAAACAAAATAACTAACAAAGAATTAATCTCCAAAATATAAAGCAACTCATGCAGTTCAGTAACAGAAAATAAAAGTGGACAAAAGACCTAAACACATTTCTCTAAAGAAGACATACTGATGGATAATAACCATACTTCTCTCATTATTAGAGGAATGTAAATCAAAACCACAATGAGGTATCGTCTCATACCAGTCAGAATGGCCATCATCGAAAAGTCTGCAAACAATAAATGCCTAAGAGGGTGTAGAGAAAAGGAAACCCTCTTACACTGTCAGTGGAAGTGCAAACTGGTACAAACACTATGGTGAACAGTGTGGAGATTCCTTAAGAAGCTGGGAATAGAGTTGCCATCAGCTCAGTTCAGTTCAGTTGCTCAGTCATGTCTGACTCTTTGCGACCCCATGAATTGCAGCACGCCAGGCCTCCCTGTCTTTCATCAACTCCTGGAGTTCACTCAGACTCACGTCCATCAATTCAGTGATGCCATCCAGCCATCTCATCCTCTGTCGTCCCCTTCTCCTCCTGCCCTCAGTCCCTCCCAGCATCAGAGTTACCATAAAATCCAGCAATCCTGCTGCAGGGCATAAACTTCAAGGAAACCATAATTGCAAGAGACACATGTGCCCCAATGTTCAGTGCAGCACTGTTTACAAAATCTAGGGCATGAAAGCAACCTAGAAGTCCATCAGCATATGAATGGATAAGGAAGTTGTTGTACATATACACAATTAATATTATTCAGCTATAAAAAGGAATCTATTTGAGTCCATTCTAATGAGATGGATGAACCTGGAATCTATTATGAAGAGTGAAGTAAGTCAGAAAAAGAAGGAAAAAACTCTATATTAATGCATATATATAGAATTTAGACACAGTACTGACAGTTCTACATGCAGGGTTGCAAAATAGACATGGACAAAGAACAGACTTTTGGAATATGGTAGAAGGCTAGGGTTGGATGATTTGCAAGAACAGCACTGAAACATATATATTGCCTTAGGTAAAATAGATGACCAATGTAAGTGTGATGCATGAACCAGGGACCCAAAACTGGTGCTCTGGGACAACCAAGAGGAACAGGGTGGAAAGGAAGGTGGGAAGGGTTTCATGATGGGAGAGAACACGTGTATAGCTGTGACTGATTCATGTTGATGTATGGCAAAATTCATCACAATATGTTAAGTAATTATCCTCCAATAAAACTAAATAAATTAATTTAAAAATATGTGGTACATCTGGACAATGGAATAGTATTCAGCTAGTAAAAAGAAATGAGTTATGAAGTCGTGGAAAGACATAGAGGAAGCTTAAGTACATATTACTAAATAAAAGAAACCCATCTGAAGAGATTGTATGATCTCAACTATATGACATTTTCCAGAAAATGCAAAGTGATGGAGACAGTTTAAAAAAATCAATGATTTCCAGAGATTAAGAGAGAAAGAAGGATGACTAATAAGAGCACAGATTTTTAGGGTAGTGAAAATACTCTATATAATACTATAATGGTCATTTATAAATTTATAATTTTGAAATTCTAATTTTGAAATTATAAATTAGTCCAAACCTATGGAATGTACATAACCTCATGTAAACTGTGGACCTTGGGTTCATCACCGAGGCAAGTTCATCAACTGTAACAAATGTACCACGCTGGTGAAGCATGTCAATAATAGAAGAGGCTATGTATGTAGCTAGGAGACAGAGGAGTGCTCTATGGGAAATATCTGAATCTTATGCTCAATTTTGCTGTGAATCTAAAACTTTTCTAAAAAAATAAATTCTATTGAAATACAGTGACAACACACAAACAAATATTAATTTGGGTCCAATTATATTTCAGTCATTGGGATAGATGTCGTAAGGGTCATGTGATGAACAAAATATAGTTCTGCCTTTTAAGAAGATGCCCATCACTCATTTGGGTAGGTGCATAGGAGATAGGTATTGAAACATATAAAGAATACTGTGATAGTTCTTGTTTAGCAACTATTCATATTCACTCTCCTCCCCTCCCCACTGTGGGCAGAGTGGACTTCCCTAACCAGTTGATCAGGAGGCTTGATCACCTAACTTGATTAAGCTATGAAAAATAATGTGGATGTGATTTGAACAGAGACCTTAAAAGCGTCTGTATGTCTGGCTTCCTTTGCGTCCAGTGATCTGCCATGAGACCATGCCCCAGGTCACTGCCATTCTTTCAGTTTGGTGCATGGAGTAGACTTGAGCCCAATTTGTCATCTGTAACCAGTCCTCATTAACCCTCATCAGGAAATAGGTCTGCCCAGCTAAGTCCACCCTACATCAGTTGAACCATTATTATGCTCAAGCATACCCTTGAGCATAAGTATAAGAGCTTATAGTTTTAAGCCACTGATTTTTTTTTGCAGTGGTTTATTACACAAAAATTGCACACTAACAAAAACATCAAAAAAGCAGCACCTAATTATAAGTATATATGTATAGTTTTATATAGGTATATATATATATATATATCAGAGAAGGCAATGGCACCCCACTCCAGTACTCTTGTCTGGAAAATCCCATGGATGGAGAAGCCTGGAAGGCTGCAGTCCATGGGGTCACTGAGGGTCAGACACAACTGAATGACTTCACTTTCACTTTTCACTTTCATGCATTGGAGAAGGAAGTGGCAACCCACTCCAGTATTCTTGACTGGAGAATCCCAGGGACAGAGGAGCCTAGTGGGCTACCATCTCTGAGCTCGCACAGAGTCAGACACGACTGAAGTGACTTAGCATAGCATGACATGTAAATATATATATATATATATTTACATGATCATAGTTAGCTTTAATGAAAGATAGAATTTGAAGTGCAGTGGAAAGATTTTGCATATAGGAAGACAAAGATCATTGCAGATGAAAGGAATCACATGAACAAAGACATGTAACTGGAAATGGCGAGGTGCTTTGTGGGTCCAATAAATACACCATTTTGGCTGCAGTAGAAGATTTTCATGTTTTACTCTTTTTGACATAAACACCAAGGATATTTTAGGATAAACTTGTGGAAGACTTTGAATGTCAACCTGAGGACATTTGACATCATAAGGGAGATTATTAATAAAGACTGAAGCTGTTTTTGTGATGTGAGATTGAGCAGGCAACTTCAAGCAGGAGATCTTTGCCTATTGTCCTGCTGATCCTGCTCACTGCGCCAATTGTATTGCAGTTCACACTGTTCACACTGAACCTGTGGTAGGCAAGGCATGAGCTAAGAGGCTGGAAGAAGACACCAGGACTCATAGGAACTATAGACAAGTTTATTATTTCCTGGCTGACACAGCAACCATAAGAGTAGACATACTATATTATTTCCTCTCATGGCTGATCCAATGGATACAGCGATGATGTGGCAGTAAATGCCCCTGATTTCTAGGTAGCACTCGTATATCCCTACAGCACAAAGTAGCTCGTGACCAAGTGAGTACCTTGTGAGGGGCATGCACAGTGCTATAAATAATCTCAGCTCTTACATAGTCATTACTTACAAAACGTGAGGCAATAAAGTCTAAACACTCCATCTTGGCTAATTTGCTTTCTCCCTACATCCGAGTATTAGAAACAGGAGTTACAAGAAACTCTTATGGAGAGTGATTTCCGAAAGGAGAGGAAATAAAGTATTTATACATAATGAAATAAGCTTGGGTAAGACAGCCTAACCTGCTGTGTTGCATTTATATAAAGAGGGAGGCACAGTGTACTTCTAATGAAGACACTTTCAAGGTTAAGAAGATGAACACTGAAAGACATAGATCTATAAAGGAGGCTGAATAAACATCAGTCTGTAAAAGGCCGAAACAAGATAAAAACCCTCTTGTTAGTGATAAAAAGAGGGGCCAGAAGTGGTAGTAGAGTGAGATACCTTGAGGCTGGATTTTCCTTTGATGTTCTCAGAGCTACAAGAACCACTGTGTGCAAAACAATGTGCCCCCTAACTGAAAGGAATCATCTCCAATAGGTCCTGGTATTAACATCTTAATTCCTTTTGCAATAAACTCCCTAATCTTATAGTGAAAAAAGTCAGTGAAGTTCAGGGACAGTTTGAGGCAGGATTTCAGTAGAGACACAAAAGACTAAAGTTTGCAATTGCGAAAGAATCTCAATCTTTCAGTCAGAGGAAGGTAAGAAAGGGCATTTTATTTTTTTATTTTTTTTAATTTTATTTTTACTTTATTTTACTTTATAATACCGTATTGGTTTTGCCATACATTGACATGAATCTGCCACTGATGTATACGAGCTCCCAATCCTGAATTCCCCTCCCACTTCCCACCGAATATCATCTCTCTGGATCATCCCTGTGCCTCAGCCCCAAGCATCCGGTATCCTGTATCGAACATAGGCTGGCGCTTCATTTCTTACATGATAGTATACTTGTTTCAATGCCATTGTCCCAAATCATCCCACCCTGTCTCTCTCTCTCAGAGTCCAAAAAAAAGGGCATTTTAAACAGAGTTCTTTCCTGAGGGAAACCACCTGGAAAAAAAGATGACCAGAACCTAAGGGAATATGAGATGGGTCTAAAGAAAGTCAGGCAAAAGAAGATAAAATAAATTTCACATGCAATGTTTCTTATTGCCACTTCCTCTTTGTATAGTTGCTATGGGAACGGTATTCCAGAAGCTCTCAAAGACTGTGTCTATCTAATGCAAAGTGATCAAGCATTTGGGTTGAAACGACCAGTCAGTTTAATCCAACTGGTTTGATTGATTTACTTCCATTCATGTCCTCCCTCACCTCCAGCCAAATTAAGTAGTTACTTAACTGAATTCGATAACATCTTTCAGAAATAAAATTGGTTTACCTGTTGTATATATTTATGTTCTAGAATATGCCGTCTCCTAATAGGGCCCCATGAGTTCTGAGATTACAAGCAGCAACAAAAGGCATGGAGAGTGTCTGTGAAGACAGGAAGGGACTAAATGAATAATTCATACACCCATGACAGAAATCTAGGCACACTCACAAACTGAGGAGCAGGGAAAAGCAATGTGTCAGAGTTCAAGTAGCCAAGCAGAAAATAATCAAGAGAGAACAGCTGCCTGAGGCAAGCAGAACCCAGACAGGGATGGAGCTACCAGCATTCAAAGGAGACCTGGGCCCTGAGGTGAAAATGAAGTGAAGTGAAGGGAATTGAAGTCGCTCAGTCTCTAATTATAAGTATATATGTATAGTTTTATATAGGTATATATATATATATATATCAGAGAAGGCAATGGCACCCCACTCCAGTACTCTTGTCTGGAAAATCCCATGGATGGAGGAGCCTGGAAGGCTGCAGTCCATGGGGTCACTGAGGGTCAGACACAACTGAATGACTTCACTTTCACTTTTCACTTTCATGCATTGGAGAAGGAAGTGGCAACCCACTCCAGTATTCTTGACTGGAGAATCCCAGGGACAGAGGAGCCTAGTGGGCTACCATCTCTGAGCTCGCACAGAGTCAGACACGACTGAAGTGACTTAGCATAGCATGACATGTAAATATATATATATATATATTTACATGATCATAGTTAGCTTTAATGAAAGATAGAATTTGAAGTGCAGTGGAAAGATTTTGCATATAGGAAGACAAAGATCATTGCAGATGAAAGGAATCACATGAACAAAGACATGTAACTGGAAATGGCGAGGTGCTTTGTGGGTCCAATAAATACACCATTTTGGCTGCAGTAGAAGATTTTCATGTTTTACTCTTTTTGACATAAACACCAAGGATATTTTAGGATAAACTTGTGGAAGACTTTGAATGTCAACCTGAGGACATTTGACATCATAAGGGAGATTATTAATAAAGACTGAAGCTGTTTTTGTGATGTGAGATTGAGCAGGCAACTTCAAGCAGGAGATCTTTGCCTATTGTCCTGCTGATCCTGCTCACTGCGCCAATTGTATTGCAGTTCACACTGTTCACACTGAACCTGTGGTAGGCAAGGCATGAGCTAAGAGGCTGGAAGAAGACACCAGGACTCATAGGAACTATAGACAAGTTTATTATTTCCTGGCTGACACAGCAACCATAAGAGTAGACATACTATATTATTTCCTCTCATGGCTGATCCAATGGATACAGCGATGATGTGGCAGTAAATGCCCCTGATTTCTAGGTAGCACTCGTATATCCCTACAGCACAAAGTAGCTCGTGACCAAGTGAGTACCTTGTGAGGGGCATGCACAGTGCTATAAATAATCTCAGCTCTTACATAGTCATTACTTACAAAACGTGAGGCAATAAAGTCTAAACACTCCATCTTGGCTAATTTGCTTTCTCCCTACATCCGAGTATTAGAAACAGGAGTTACAAGAAACTCTTATGGAGAGTGATTTCCGAAAGGAGAGGAAATAAAGTATTTATACATAATGAAATAAGCTTGGGTAAGACAGCCTAACCTGCTGTGTTGCATTTATATAAAGAGGGAGGCACAGTGTACTTCTAATGAAGACACTTTCAAGGTTAAGAAGATGAACACTGAAAGACATAGATCTATAAAGGAGGCTGAATTAAACATCAGTCTGTAAAAGGCCGAAACAAGATAAAAACCCTCTTGTTAGTGATAAAAAGAGGGGCCAGAAGTGGTAGTAGAGTGAGATACCTTGAGGCTGGATTTTCCTTTGATGTTCTCAGAGCTACAAGAACCACTGTGTGCAAAACAATGTGCCCCCTAACTGAAAGGAATCATCTCCAATAGGTCCTGGTATTAACATCTTAATTCCTTTTGCAATAAACTCCCTAATCTTATAGTGAAAAAAGTCAGTGAAGTTCAGGGACAGTTTGAGGCAGGATTTCAGTAGAGACACAAAAGACTAAAGTTTGCAATTGCGAAAGAATCTCAATCTTTCAGTCAGAGGAAGGTAAGAAAGGGCATTTTATTTTTTTATTTTTTTTAATTTTATTTTTACTTTATTTTACTTTATAATACCGTATTGGTTTTGCCATACATTGACATGAATCTGCCACTGATGTATACGAGCTCCCAATCCTGAATTCCCCTCCCACTTCCCACCGAATATCATCTCTCTGGATCATCCCTGTGCACCAGCCCCAAGCATCCGGTATCCTGTATCGAACATAGGCTGGCGCTTCATTTCTTACATGATAGTATACTTGTTTCAATGCCATTGTCCCAAATCATCCCACCCTGTCTCTCTCTCTCAGAGTCCAAAAAAAAGGGCATTTTAAACAGAGTTCTTTCCTGAGGGAAACCACCTGGAAAAAAAGATGACCAGAACCTAAGGGAATATGAGATGGGTCTAAAGAAAGTCAGGCAAAAGAAGATAAAATAAATTTCACATGCAATGTTTCTTATTGCCACTTCCTCTTTGTATAGTTGCTATGGGAACGGTATTCCAGAAGCTCTCAAAGACTGTGTCTATCTAATGCAAAGTGATCAAGCATTTGGGTTGAAACGACCAGTCAGTTTAATCCAACTGGTTTGATTGATTTACTTCCACTCATGTCCTCCCTCACCTCCAGCCAAATTAAGTAGTTACTTAACTGAATTCGATAACATCTTTCAGAAATAAAATTGGTTTACCTGTTGTATATATTTATGTTCTAGAATATGCCGTCTCCTAATAGGGCCCCATGAGTTCTGAGATTACAAGCAGCAACAAAAGGCATGGAGAGTGTCTGTGAAGACAGGAAGGGACTAAATGAATAATTCATACACCCATGACAGAAATCTAGGCACACTCACAAACTGAGGAGCAGGGAAAAGCAATGTGTCAGAGTTCAAGTAGCCAAGCAGAAAATAATCAAGAGAGAACAGCTGCCTGAGGCAAGCAGAACCCAGACAGGGATGGAGCTACCAGCATTCAAAGGAGACCTGGGCCCTGAGGTGAAAATGAAGTGAAGTGAAGGGAATTGAAGTCGCTCAGTCATGTCCAACTCTTTGTGACCCCATGGACTGTAGCCCAACAGGCTTCTCAGTCCATGGGATTTTCCAGGCACGAGTACTGGAGTGGGTTGCCATTTCTTTCTCCAGGGGATCTTCCCAACCCAGGGACCCAGCCTGGATCTCCTGCATTGAAGGCAGACATTTTACCCACTGAGCCACCGGGGAAGCCCTGTTCTAATATCCTAACATCCCCTACTGCCATCTTCCTGCTGTGATCTAGCCAATCCTGTCTGAGTCTAACCACACATCAGTAGCCTGCATCTTCCACTGGCCCTGACTTGACTTGGGTCATGCTTTTGAACAGGTGATGCAGTCACAGCAACTCATTTCCATCAGATCTCCCAGGCTAGTACCTGTGCATTTTTTATGACTTTGCACCAAAGAATTATTCCCTTCCATTCTACCCTACATCAGTCAACCCAATAGGCAGGACAAAACTTCTCCACACTTAGTGCATATCTGTGGTCTGCCTAATACTCAGCCTATTTCCTCCAGGACCAGAAGCCTAGGGCAACCAGGAATCAGAACATATTTGTAGTCTAGTCAGTGTTGGTATTTTACAACCACTCTTTTTTTTTTTTTTTTTTGCCAAAGAAGAAAATAAAAGGAATAACTACATATAAGGCACTAAAAGAAAGAAAGTGAAGTTGTTCAATCATATCTGACTTTGTGACCCCATGGACTGTAGCTTACCAGGCTCCTCAGTCCATGGGAATTTTCCAGGCAAGAGTACTAGAGGGGGTTGCCATTTCCATCTCCAGGAGATTTTCCTGACCCAGGGATCGAACCTGGGTCTCCCACATTGCAGGCAGATGCTTTACCATCTGAGCCACCAGGGAAGCCCATATAAGACACTAGAGAGAGCCAAATATATAAAACCAGTATTCACCTAGGTGTTTCTTGATGGGAAATACTGAAGACTTGTAATGATGAATCTTTCATGAGCAGAGCTGGCCTTTGACACTATGAAGCAGACTTAGGGCTCTTTCCTTCTTGTACATTGTCCTGCACCTTAGTTGGCAGGGCCCTCGCTCTTCCTAACTCTGTGCCACTTCAATGCCTGTAACCAAATGCCTTGAGACCCAGCAGGTTTATGCCACCACTGCCACATTTCATTTATCAAACAGACTGCCCCTGTGTCCCACTCTTGAGATAGGACCCTTCTTCAGGGAAATGTGTGATGATTGAGAAATTAGGTAAACCACTTAGCCCTAGATAAATTACTCCATAAATGTCCCTTTTATTTAAGTTGTTGGAAACACCTCAGAAAAGAAAATCAGAGATGGTCAAAGATGATATCCCTAATGAGTTAGATTTGAGAATTATGTCTGTCTTTGAAAAAAACTGTGGTTGCTGTTTTCTAGAAACTAAAATATGGTACTCTTTTCCAAGAAAAATCAGATTAATTACATCTGACCCTTGAATAACATGAGTTTGAAATGTGTGGGTCTATTTACATGCAAATGTTTTTCGATAAACATATTGGCAACATTTTTGGATATTTGCAACAATTTGCAAAAGACTTGCAGATGGACCATGTAGCCCAGAAATATTGAAAATACTAAGGAAAAGTTAGATATACCATAAAACACATATGAAAGCATGAAATATAGGTAGATAGTTTATTTTCAATACTACCATAAATATACACAAATTTATTATAAAAGTTAAAATTCATCAAAACATGTCCACACACTTAGACTCAGTGCGATTCATAGTCAAGAAAAATGTAAAGAGGCAATATTAAACATATAAGCATAAAATTAGTTGGTAAATGCAATGTACCAGTGTAATAATTTCACAGCCACCTCCTGTTATTATCCCAGTGAGCTCAAGTGTTCTGAGATTCACTTAAAATGTTGTGTGACACTAATCATCTCCATGTAATCAGCTTGTCTTTCCAGGAAATTGCGTATCACAGTGAAAAGTGAACACTCGTGGTTCTTGCATATTTTCCATCATATTTAGTGTGATACTGTAAACCCTGAGTAACATTATGGAACCCATACTGAGTGTTGGTAATACTGCATTTGCTTCCAAGAGGCAAAGAGAAGTCACGACAGTACAAGAAACAGTTGAATTACTTTATATGTACCATAGATTGAGATCTGCAGCTGCAAGCGTCCACTATTTTGAGGTAAATGAATCCAGCTAAAGAATCACTGTAAAAAAAGAAAAGGAAATCTCTGAAGCCGGTGCCACTGCTATGCTAGGAGGCATGAAACCCTTCTACTTTTTTTGTGAAATATCTTTTTATCTTATTTTGAAAATGCAGTTTTTAAAGGGTGTTCAAGATTGGTATAGATAGGAAAGTCATACCTACACACTCTAATATGATTTGAGAAAAAAAAATGAAGTCATTATATGATAAGTTAAATCAAGAGCAAGGTGAGGAAGTAAAGCTCACCTTTCTCATTGGAATTTAATTCCAGTAAAGGATAGTATGATAATTTTAGAAAGAGGTTTGGCTTTAAAAAAAATGGCAAGATAACAGACTAATCTTAGAGTAGCAGCTTCTGCCAACTAAGAGGCAGTGGATGGGTTCCCAGGCATTATTAAGAAAATAATTGAGAAGAAGGGATAAAAGTCTGAACTGGTTTTTAACACAGATGGACGTGTCCTATTCTAGGTTAAAAAAAAAAAAAGTGCCACAAAGGACATGTATTAGTAAGAAAGAGAAGTGAGTACCAGTTTTTCAGACAGAAAGAGATAGGCTAACTCTACTGTTTTGTGAAAATGCAGTTTGGTTTATGATCAGGAATGCCCTTTTCTATAGAGCTGTTAACCCTCAAGCCTTTAAGGGAAAATATAAATACCAGGTGCCAGTCTTTGGTTGTACAACAAGAAGGCCGAGGTAATGAGAACTGCTTTTCTGGGTTGGTTCCATCAGTGCTTTGTCCCTGAAGTCAGGAAGTAACTTGCCAGTAAGGGACTGCCTTTGAAGTTATTCTGATATTGGACAATGCTCCTGGTCACCCAAAACCCCATGAGCTCAACAACGAAGACTTCAAAGCGAGCTACTTGACCCCAAAACACAATGTCTCTAATTCAGACTTTAGATTCAGGTGCCAATAAGGTCTTTAAGGCTCATTACACATGGTACAGAATAGAAAGGATTGTCAACACTCTAGTAGAGAACCCCACTAGAGACAACATCATAAAAACCCAAAAGGATTACACCACTGAAGATACTATTGTTGTTACAGAAAAAGTCATAAAAGCCATCAAGCCTGAAACAATAAATTCCTGCTTGAGCAAATCATGTCTGGATATCATCTGTGACTTCACAGGATTTATTACAGGGGCAATCAAGGAAATCATGAAAGGGGATTGTGGATATGACAAAGGTAGGGATTGAAGGGTTGCAAGATACAAATCTTGGAGATATTCAAGGGCCAGAAGATTTAACTGAAGACCATCTATTGGAGATGCATGCTTCTGAACTAGTTCTAGATTATAAGAAAGAAGACATAGAACATGTGTGCAAGGCTTGTATTGAAATGGATAGCCTATCCTTACATAAACACAAGGTGAGTTATATTTAATGAAGAAATAGCAGTCAGTGTGTTAGTTTGCTTACTGTTTTATAACTTTGCCTTCAAAAATTTACATTGTGGTATGGTAGGTCACAAAGAGTTGCACACGACTTACCGATGAACAGCAACAGTAGAAAACTGTATATCAGATTATCATCACAGGTAAATGGCTTTTCAAGAAATGTAACAGTTTCTAATACTATATTAGGAATATGACAGTAATACTGTATACCATAAAAATTTTATAAACATTCATTAGTGTACAGGATAAGCTACCATGAAGCAATTGCATTGATTAGGCATAGAACAATCATATTATGCTTCTCCATCATCAATGCTTGAATCATAGTTGTAAATAAATATAGATTTATTTTGCTATGTTTTCTGTTTTGAGGTCTAGTGTAATATGCATTTTCAACAGCAAGGAGGTTAGCATCCTTAATTCCTGAATTGTTGAAGGGTCAACTGTACAAGTACTGAAAAAGGCAAAGATGTCGATGATAACATCTATTATGGTACTGAGTTTCTAAAAATCCCTTCATATATAGCATCTCCTTCATTTCTACTTAATCCTAGGAGGTATATTTGACTTTACAGCTGAGACTCAGAAACATTAAATCCCTAACCTGGACTTTTTGATTCCAAACTTCATCCTCTTTTTGCTACACTTTCTTGGAAACTTTTATCCCCTAAATGTATATTTTCTGGTACTTCCAGTTGGTGTTTTAAATGCAATCATTTTCTTCTTTTATTTTGCACATAACTGACAAACTATGAACTTAAGAATTTACTTTTGCCACACTTTCTAAATAATAAGTTTAATAAATTGGCAAATACAATTTAATAAATTAACATTTAAATTTATTATTAAGAGCTTCAGCAGGCTGACAAAGACATACTATATGATCTCATCTTATTGTAAAATGACAAAAGAATAAAAATTGACTCATAGAGAAAATGAGTAGATTGTTGTTTGCCAGGGGAAGTGGGCAAGGAAATGGGGAGGTGGGTGAAGGTGATCAAAGGGGACAAATTTCCAGTTGTAAGATAATTCACTTGACATGTAATGTATAACATTGTGTCTACAGTTGACAGTAATATATATTTGAAAGTTGCTAACAAAGTAGATCTTATAAGTTTTCACCACACATAAAAAATAACTGTAACTATATGAGTAATGAATGTGTCAACATTTCACATTATATGTATATCAACTCTTTACATTGTATATCTTAAAATTTATAGAATGCTTTATGTCAATTATATCTCAATAAAATAAGTTTTCAGGAGGTTGTAGAACTACAAATTTGCTAAAATTTTATATTAAACATGCTGAATTTCCTGTCATAAATAAATAA
>SJYC01034722.1:0-22444 GCA_006408675.1 Madoqua kirkii
ACAGACTCTTTACATTGTATATCTTAAAATTTATAGAATGCTTTATGTCAATTATATCTCAATAAAATAAGTTTTCAGGAGGTTGTAGAACTACAAATTTGCTAAAATTTTATATTAAACATGCTGAATTTCCTGTCATAAATAAATAATAAATAATATCCTGTAGTTTTTCTTGTTATTAATAAAACATTTCCCCCTGTTTACTTTTCTTAGGAAAATTACTTAAAAACTCTGTGTATTTCCCCAAGTATGAGACCAAATCTCAAATTTCAAAATAAATATTCACAGCATGGTGAACCAATTGGAATCATTAATCACAAGTGAGATTATCAAATCCTTTTTCAAAATGTGACTAGACTTATGGATTTAGGGCTTTAATTACTTTGACCTACTGCAAGGTTGTCTTTAGGGATTTTCTTGTGTGTGTGTGTTCACATATATATGTTTGCATGCACATACTGAAGCATTTATCGAGGGGATGATAAAGGAGTGGTGATTTGGAGAGTGAGACATTTGGAGAAACATCACTCTGTTTTTCCACTGGTTAGGCATGTTCTAATGTTTGCTAGGTTTGATTGCTTCTGTTTCACATTAGCATAACCCAATAATGATGGTGATTTTAAGAATTTAATTTAGCAGAGGACTGATTCATAACTTGGTCCAATCACATGATATTTTCACACAAAAACAATTAATAATAATGAAGATGTTATAACTTAAAAGCCAATGTCTGCCCAAGTAGAACCACTCAGGTACTCTTGCCTGGCAAATCCCATGGATGGAGGAGCCTGGTGGGCTGCAGTCCATGGGGTTGCTAAGAGTCGGACATGACTGAGCGACTTCACTTTCACTTTTCACTTTCTTGCATTGAGGAAGGAAATGGCAACCCACTGCAGTGTTCTTGCCTAGAGAATCCCAGAGACGGGGGTGCCTGGTGGGCTGCTGTCTCTGGGGTTGTACAGAGTCAGACGTGACTGAAACAACTTAGCAGCAACAGCAGCAGCCCAAGTAGAATGATTTCATTATGACTAGAGTAAGACATAGCCCAAGTACCTAATTGAATGATAGGTGACAACAGTGCCAACTAGGTTGAATGTGTTATGTAAATGACATAGTCTTCTGCAGGACGGGGGGATATGAATTTTATTGCTATGAGCAAAACATCACCTCTACTGACTTCTTCAAGGCTGAATGCCAGAAAACAGGTCTTCAGGGACTACAGAGGAAGGAACTCTACAATTCCACTTAGGATAAATACCGAGAAACTTATGACCAAAAATTTTAGTCACTAATGCTCCATCACAAGCAAGAAATATTTAGAGTTTCCTTCTAGAAAAATTGGAAAAATAAATTGCTCCATGGACAGAAATACATACTGTACAATAAAGCAGTTTCAATCCTGGGGACTTTTAATATATTGATGTGATTGTATTGCATGGTCTAATAAATTTGAAGATTAAAATGACACTAAAATAGATATTGAGTGGGTGGGCACAGACTTATTGTCAGTGGGGACTGAGATTCAGCCTATCTGTAAATTAAGATTTGAAAGTTGATGAGTAATTCTGCCATATATTCTTAGACAAGAAAAGGTAGAGAAAAGTCAAGATCATAGCCTTGAATATGGCCCTTTCCACATGCTTACATGGATGCAATCAGATGGTCTTAATTCCAAGAGACCCAGATAAATAAGAGACAGGACCATCTACCTGCCTCAATTATGTGCAAGAGGAGGAGAAAGGAATATGAGCGAGCCCAGAGCGCTGGAGGATGAAAGGAACAAGGCATAAATGAGAGACCACCCTCTCTTCCTTGGTTGCTTCTTCTCGTCCTCAGCTTCAGAAGCCATTTTTGACCAGTCTCCACCTCTAAGACCTTGAGGAAATGAGGAACACTACACATCATCTTCAGACTGGGATTTCTATGTCCTGAGTTACCCTGAAATATAAACTGTCTTTTGTCCTGATGACTCACCTGATGACTTTACACAGGATCTAAACTCTTAACACCTCCTAGTAGAGTATTTGAGATGATGAGAGGAGCACCAGTATGGTCTGGGACAGAGATATCATCCTGAAAAATCAGTGCTCTTCCAATGTATTTTCAGTACAACTTAATTCCTACCATGCGCTAGGTGTTCCAAGAGACTTAAAGTAAATATGACTACTCATACCTTCCAGGCATTCATAGTCTCCTAAGGGAATGAGACATGTTTTTAACAATATTTGAATTGAGACATAAGCTAAGTGCAATAGGAGAGGTACTCACAAAATACGTGCTTTGGGATTGAAGGGATGAACATCAGGGAGAGAGAGAGAGAGAGAGAGAGAGAGAGAGAGTCCTGCACTCTCAAGGTTAACTCTATGGCCCAGGACACGGTTTCTCATTTTCAGCACTGCTGTCATTTTGGCTGGATGGTTCTTTGCTATAGGCACTGCCTTGTGTACTGTAGGATGTTTAGCAGCATCCTTGACATCAACCCACTGATGCCAGTAGCACTGCCCTCTTCATTCATGATTATAAAAAATGTCTCCAGATATTGCTAAATGTCCTTCAGAGGGCAAAAACACCCCACTAAGAGCCACTTGACTCTCATCTTGGAAGAATGTAACTGGTTCTCTGTACATTAATTTGAACAATGTCTGGGCAGGGGTTTTTTCTAAATCCTCCTTAACCTGTTTCATCCTTTCAAGGATAAGTGCAGAGGGATGTCACAGCACTAACAGAGATGGGATCCTTGCAGAAGTGATGTTTCTATTACTTCTTAGAAAATCAGTTGACCATCTGGTCAAAAAATATGTGTTAACATTAACTGTCTACAATGTACTGTGTTAGGGCTGAGGATGTCAGATTTTAAGGACTCATTTCCCCAGCTCCTGAAAGTATTCCTGGAAGACAACTTTGAGCTATTGTCCTTCTCTGAAGGCTTCATTGGCAGGAGAAACCTGCCTTATCCAAGATCACACCTCTTTACTCAGACAGACTAAACCCAACAATTTCTCAATTTCCTCCAGCTCATGTCAGCCAAAAGGCCATGCCAGCTCCAGAATTCCCTGTGGGGCTCACCCAATTTCTCCCTCTACCCCTTCCTGTTTCTTTCCCTTCCCTTCCACAGATGTTGATCTCAAAAGCACCCATTGAGAAACATCCCGCATTGCTGATCTCCATCTCAGAGTCCATCTCCCAAGAGACCCCACTACAACAACTCACAAGGCACGGTTCCTGTCCTCAGGTGCTCATTGTCACATGTTTGGTTGTATTTTCATCCTCAAGGGCTGCACTTGTTGGACTTTGCTTCCACTCAGCCCTATCACTCAGCACCCTTGACCTGATTTCCAAAATACTGACTCAGCAGGTAAGTCCCCTAAACAAAACACTCAGCACACAGTGATCCTTCCAAGCAAAGAATTGAATCCCAGTTAATTCCCAATGGAGTGGGGGGGACTGGAAACACATTTCTACAAATCTAGCAGCAGTTCTTTCCTATCCCTATCCATCACTTGGCTTGGCCAAGGCACAGGTCTTTATCTTGAACATGAAATTGTATCACACACTAAAAATCCACTCTTGATTCCTGACCATCCCTGGGAGAAAACTTACTGTTCTCCTTTTTGCTTGAGAAGTATCAAAAAGATGTTACTCACAGAGGCAAAACCAGAGCTTTGAAATCATCCCTGTGGTCTAATTTCCTACAGATTGACTTTTAACTGCTGCTTCTTTCTGTTTAATTTTAACCAAAATGCCTCCTATGTTCTCCCTCTGACTGCCCTAAATAACTGGCCCTTCTTTGCCCTTTTGTCCTCCTTATTTTCACCTCTTAGCCCAAATAAAAGAGGCTTTTCAGCAAAACATTAGGAAAGGAGGCCAGTGCAGTGTATGTGAAATTTCCACTTCTAGCAGCAGCAGATCCTCCCTATGAATAATTAGAAAGTGACCTAATTCCTGGATCCAAGCTCCCCTTGAAGGACTCTTTTCTAGCCCCTGTTCCAAGGTTCCCATTCATACTATGTTAGTGTCTATTCAGGCGGCCTTCATGCCCTCTGCACTCTTGTGCCAGGAAAATCTTCCTTCTTCCACCTTGTGTACTAGGCCCCAGGTAAGTTATAAGAAGGCTATTTTTACACATGAATTTAAGCTATGTTATGACTGTATCATAGCGATTATTATGTGTTATTTCTGCCATAAGGAATTTGTATTTTGCATTTGTATATCACATATTTATACATAAATCTTCAGGATCCAAGAAAGTAGAGACAGTGTTGGGGTTTCATGAAACACAGAAGGGAGATTTGTAGGCAAGGTAAATTTTCTTCATTATGTAAATCACACTGATGAGAAAGTTCCCATCACTCTGACTGAACACAAACTCCAACCAGTCTGAACAATGAGCTAGACCTCCTCTCTTCCTATCATTCATGCAGTGGAAATAGGTGAGCTAATTCTTTCATCCTTCTGCATGTGATCATTACTAGGCAGTCAACTGAGTCAAGCATGCAGATGGAGGAATTCACTTCATGGAAATAAAGTCAGACTGATTTGACTGTTCCCCAGTTTATTTAGGGGCTTTTGGAAAAGAAATGGACTCACCATTTTTTTTCTTCCTTTTATCTTCCACTGTGACTTCTGTACAGCCGATTCAGCACTCACTATAAGGTTTAATTAAAATAAGCTCATAAAAAATCATCAGCAAGTAGTAAAACAGGACAAAGTTTCCCTCAGGGTTATAGAAGGACGGGCCTTTCAAGCAGCTCTGACCAACCCACTTGTCAAATCTCCATGAAGCTGTGTTCAGCAAGGGTTCCAAAAGGCAAGAGACCCATGACAAAGTTTCCCTCAGGGTATAGAAGGACGGGCCTTTCAAGCAGCTCTGACCAACCCACTTGTCAAATCTCCATGAAGCTGTGTTCAGCAAGGGTTCCAAAAGGCAAGAGACCCAGGGGATATTGAGGAGAATTGTCTCTGCAGGCATGAGAGAGAAAGAAAAAGGGCAAATATTTATCAGCCTCACTAATTATTGTACTCAAGTCAACCAAATCTCACCTGAGTGAGAACAAGAAAAGTAGAGTCTGCAGGGTTGTAAACGCCCAAGATTTTAGTCTCGAGTAGGGTACAGGCCCAAGCAACCCTTGTGAGGCCAGCCTTTGGGGCACATATTCCTACCACCATGGGCGATATGCAGTTTCATTTACCCTCAGCCATCTCTTAAAAGACAAGCACAAGTTACCACAAGTCCAATTAAGGTGAGGAAGCCACTTTGCCTGCCAAAAAAACATACATCCCCAGAATATTAGTCTGAGAAAGACAGTTGTGAATCATCTTGCTTCAGAGTGCCCATTTGTTTTCCACATTAAGTTATTTTGTCTTCCTGGAACAATAATTGTAACCAATACATGTGCAGCTGATCTAGCTGAAATAAAAATGAAGCAATCAATAAGCTTATTATACCTCTCATCTCCCTATTCCAAAATTGGTATTTCTTTTCTTCCCCGTAATTCTAACTTTATATGTATTCTTTTACAGTTTTCTTTTCCAATCATCTCATGGTTTTGGGTGATAAGTAGGTACCTTAAGAGAGCTCACAAAACAATTACAGTTGATCCTTGAACTATATGGGGTGAATTGGGGGAAGGCACTGACCTCCATGTAGTGCAAAATCTGTAGGTAACCTTACAGTCAATTTATAGCCTTGACATGCTCCTTTCTCAATTTGTAACCATGTCTGGTTCTAACTGTTATCTCTTGACCTGCATACAGATTTCTCAGGTGGCCTGGTATTCCCATCTCTTTCAGAATTTTTCAGTTAATTGTGATCCACAGAGTCAAAGGCTTTGGCATAGTCAATAAGCAGAAATAGATGTTTTTCTGGAAATCTCTTGCTTTTTCCATGATCCAGTGGATGTTGGCAATTTGATTTCTGACTCCTCTGCCTTTTCTAAATCCAGCTTGAACATCTGGAAGTTCATGGTTCATATACTGCTAAAGCCTGGCTTGGAGAATTTTGAGCATTACTTTGCTAGTGTGAGAGATGGGTGCAACTGTGTGGTAGTTTCAACATTTTTGGCATTGCCCTTCTTTGGAATTGGAATGAAAACTGACCTTTTCCTATTCTGTGGCCACTGCTAAGTTTTCCAAACTTGCATATTGAGTACAGCATTTTCACAGCATCATCTTCCAGGATTTATAATAACTCAACTGGAATTCCATCACCTCCACTAGCTTTGTTTGTAGTGATGCTTCCTAAGGCTGACTTGACTTCATATTCCAGGACGTCTGGCTCTGGGCAATTGATCACACCATCATGGTTTTCTGGGTCATGAAACTACTTTTTGCACAGTTCTTCTGTGTATTCTTGCAACCTCTTAATACCTTCTGTTTCTGTTAGGTCCATACCACCATTTCAAGGCTGTATATTGTCATCCTGCTTATTTAACTTATATGCAGAGTACATCATGTGAAATGCCAGGCTGAATGAAGCATAAGCTGGAATCAAGATTGTCAGAAGCAATATCAATTACCTCAGATATGCAGATGATACCACCATTATGGCAGAAAGTGAAGAGGAACTAAAGAGCCTTTTGATGAAAGAGGAGAGTGGAAAAGCTGGCTTAAAACTCAACACTCAAAAAACTAAGATTATGGCATCCAGTCCCATCACTTCATGGCTAAGAGATGGGTAAACAATGGAAACAGCGAGAGACTTAGTTTTCTTTGGCTCCAAGATCACTGCAGATGGTGACTGCAGCCAAGAAATTGAGAGACGTTTGCTTCTTGAAAGAAAAGCTATGAACAACCTAGATAGCATATTAAAATGCAGAAACATTACTTTGCAGACTATGGTTTTTCTAGTAGTCATGTATGAGTGTAAGAGTTGGACTTTAAAGAAAGCTGAGCACCAAAGAACTGGTGCTTTTGAACTGTGGTGTTGGAGAAGACTCTTGAGAGTCCCTTGGACTGCAAGGAGATCCAACCAGTCCATCCTAAAGGAAATCAGTCCTGAATATTCATTGGGAGGACTGATGCTGAGGCTGAAACTCCAATATTTTGGTCACCTGATATGAAGAACTGACTCACTGGAAAAGACCCTGATGCTGGAAAAGATTGAAGGCAGGAGGAGAAGGGGACAAGAGAGGATGAGATGTTTGGATGACATCATTGACTCAATGGACATGAGTTTGAGCAAATTCTGGGAGGTGATAATGGAATGGGAAGCCTGGTGTGCTGCAGTCCATAGGGTCACACAGTTAGACACGACTGACTGACTGAACTGAACTTTACAGTCAGCCCTTCAAACCTGAGGTTCCACATCCATAGATTTATCCAACTATAGACCATTCAATGCTGCAGTACATACTATCAAAAGAAATCAGTGTATACGTTTATCCCTGTAGTTGAAACCCATGTTGTTTAAGGATCAACTGAACCTCATGAGTTCTTCCAAAACTATTTTGGAAGAAACAATATCTTCTATTCTATCTCTTGAGTTCCTCCAACATTATTTACATGACATCACTCTAATCTGAAATCTAATAGTCTCTTCTGGGATACTTTCTGCCCTGTTGTTCTTCACCTGCCCTTTGCAGGTTTACTATGACATAACATTAGCCCTGTTTGAGCTTAGATATTCTCATAGCAACATTAGCTTAAGTTTCAACACTTAGACTTTCAAGTTCAGTTTCTCTCCTAAGAGACTGTATTGTGAGTTCTTCCTGAAGTCTGCTGCCACTCAGCATCCTGAGTACTCGAGTTCTTTCAACCCAGCTCTATCAACATCACTTCCCAGATGGCTCTGCTTCTCAGAGACTTCTTATGCTTGGAGTTCTCATATTTTGTGTGCCTCCTAGTGTCACTGAAAATGAAAGTTGTTTGTGTGCGTGTGTATGTCTCTGTTCTATTCTATTCCCTGAAGAAGAAGAAGAGTAGATTCTGAGCTAACCAACCACTTTCATGTCAGAAGTTCTGCCAACAACTCTTGAGGAAGCCCATTCCTAGACCTTTGTCACAGAGCCTCTGTATCAAATAACAGCTACCCTCATCAATCAATTCCTATCTTGGTGTCAGGGAATGTTCAACTTTAAGGGATCTAGTTTATTAGTTCCTGGCAAACAGGAATGAGCAGAGCTGCACGTAGTTCTCAGGACTGAGATCATGGGAAAGAGCACCTGCTTGGATTCCCTTCATTGACTCCCTTCAGTAACTCCCTTCAGTGACCTTTTAAGACTATCCATTTTGTTGAAACTGGTGGAATTCCATTCTTTTTAATGGCAGAGTAATCATTTTATTGAAGATATATAAGCATGCATTCTGCAAATAAAGCATCCTTGTTTCACTCAAGACTTGGGTCCCCTGCGTCCTTCTTCTCATCAACTCCAGTCTCCAGGTCCCAGTCTATGAAGACCATGACGTCTTGGGAGGTATAAATGTGAGAAACACATAGAAAGAGAGTCAGTCACTCAGTGGAGTTAAAACAGGGTATAAGAAGTTTGAAGAGAGAAGTGCTGATTCAAGAGAAAATTAACTGCATCATCAAGAAACTATTTTAATTTTTCTTAAGATTTTCTTCTTACCTGCTAAGATGAGTTCTTCAACTAGCTCTCATTCACAAATTTTTATAATAACACATCACTTTTTGCAACCACTGTTTCTCAGAACCTGAGTTTATCAAGCTCAGCAACAATGGCACTGTGATACTCTGGTTCTCTTCCTAGTTCTCTGGTGATTCAGATGATAAAGAATCTGCCTGTAATGTAGAGGATTTGGGTTCAGTCCCTGGATGGGGAAAATCTCTTGGAGGAGGGAATGACAACCCACTCCAGTATTCTTGCCTGGAGAATTCCATGGACAGAGGATACTGGCAGGCCTCAGTTCATGAGGTCACAAAGAGTTGGTCACAACTGAGTGACTTCTTTGCCTAGTTCACCCTTTTCCCTTGACTTTCTTCTCCCACTTCCTTTCATATAACACAATGAATATATTGTTTCTAACCCATAGCAGATTTTTCGGTTTGCATGTGTTTTATTCTAGGCAAATAAATTGATAGGAACTTTAGTTCCTACTCTTCTAGGACTTATTTGCATTTCCCACTGCTTACTTGTTATCTTCTTTAAGGTATCTTTCTAGCACCCCTGATTGTTCTAGAAGTTAAACAGGTTATAATTTTCCATCTCCATCCTCAATATGTCAGCTTGACTTCAGTGTATTTTATAATTATTTATTTTCCCTGTCTTTCACTCTACACCAATGGAAGGCAGCTATTAATAATAATTCTTTGGAGAAGAGACTGCCAATGCTTACCAACATATGCATTCCCCTCACCCTCCTGGGCCTGTACTTGGATTTCCTTTTCCAGCCCCCTTGCAGTTGGATGTGACCAAAGAAATTTTAGTAAAAGTAATGTGCATCCTGACAGGCCTGATTCATAAATAGAAGCACATCACATTTCCATAGATAATCTTTGTCATCTTTCCCCATCTACCACCTGTCTATACTCATTCCGAGTCTATACTCATTTTTGTTAAAAAGGATGTAATCTTAAATGCATATATGTATACACATACATATCAGTTCAGTTCAGTTCAATTCACTCAGTCGTGTCCGACTCTTTGTGACCCCATGAATTGCAGCACGCCAGGCCGCCCTGTTCATCGCCATATCTCGGAGTTCACTCAGACTCACATCTATCGAGTCCGTGATGCCATCCAGCCATCTCATCCTCGGTCGTCCCCTTCTCCTCCTGCCCCCAATCCCTCCCAGCATCAGAGTCTTTTCTCTGTATTTAAATATACATTCATATATTCTATGTTAATACATGCAATACAATATTAAAAATATATCATCTAGCAATTATCAATTATCAACATCTTTGTTTTCAGAATTTCACTACTATAAATGGTGATTCAACAAATATTCTTATGCACCCATGTTTATTGACACAACTATTCTTTTGAATATTGGAAAATACTGGCTCCTTATGACTTCTTAAAACTGAATAACACTCTTAGTCCAATTTTAACTCAATATTTATCAATTAATGTCCACATTGTAACTTTCGTGTATCATAGCTGTGCTGTGATCACAGCCCTAATTCGTACACCTGCTATCTCTAACTGGATGATGGTGGCAGCCTGATTCTTTTAAAACACTAGTTTTAGAATGCTAGGTTAAGCATTTGTTTGTCATCAACTCCTTATTAATCATTATGACTTTACTGGAGGGGAGTAAAATGTAAAATCTCTAATTTATTTTACTAAAGTTTGTCTTCCATAGAGCTCTATATCTTGCATGATTTGTGTCCAAAACACAGTGCTGTTCTATATGACTCACTATAAACAGTTTAGTAGATTTTGTTCTTCCTCTTCAACAAGATAAATTTATGTTATGTAGACATAGTTGTAGATCTTTGCTTTTCCCATAGGGATCATAAGATCACATGTCAATTAGAAACTGTACTGGAGAACACAGTAAACAAACCTGTAATATTGCTATTTCAGGCAACTTGAATGAGAAGACGTCTGGAAAGGAGTATATAAACATATATGTTAGGCCATAAATGATTAAATTTTGCCTGCCATGTGGAATTATGACCCTTAAATAATTAGTAAAACTTAATGAGTATGACTATGTCCATATCATGTCAAAACAGTCACTGGACTGTGTCCATATGATTTTGAAAGCTTCACTTTAAAAGTAAAATGTTCTTCCAAGCTGATTGTATCACATGACATATTTAAGAGATAAATTTAAGAGATAATTTTTAGATGGTGCTGACTGAAAGACACTAAATTAATCCCTTTCTTTCATAGGGAATTACAAAGATGGTCAGTGTGTCAGTTATTTATTCATTTGTTCTCAAATACATTACCTGTCCTTCCCTAGTCTCCTCTGGATTAGAAGGTACTCCATTTTTTAGGCTTCTTTGGCAACTGGCACCTGAAAATTTTTGGCCAAGTGAGGAACTGGTATAATATCCAAGAGGAGATGGGAGAAAGCCAGGATATTTTTTTCCCTCTTTTGTCATCAATAGCAGAAGGATGCTTCTTTCTCTTTGACCCAAGACACCATTAGAATTTCCTCCTTCTGTGGTCTCAATTCCTCTACCAGCCCCCCATCATGGTCTAACTCTTACTAAAAGGATTCTTATTAAACGCCCTCTGGATTCTGGGAATAACTTCATCCTACTGTCTTTCCAGCCCAAGGGACAGAAATGTCTTAGTGCTGTTTCTGGTCTCTGGATTGCCTCACTATTCCTTATTTGATTCTTTTCCTCTTTCACATCTAATCACTTCTTCTAATAAATTCCCTCTGTGTGAAATGCCTAAAGAGGTTCTTTTTCTGACTGGACCATGGCTGATAAATGGGATATAGAACAGATGACATGCTTTAGGATATTAGTGGAAAGGCAATGTCATGGCCCATACGTTTTATCTGCACCATTAGTTCAATGTAGCTATGACTTTCCCTGGTGGCTCAGTGGTAAAGAATCTGTCTGCCAACCAGTAGACCTGGGTTTGAGCCCCGAGTCGGGAAGATGCCATGGAGAAGGAAATGGCAACCCATTCCAGTATTCTTGCCTGGGAAATCCCAATGGCGAGAGGAGCCTGGCAGGCTACAGTCCATAGGGTTGCAAGTTGGACACAACTTAGCAATGAAACGACAACAACAACACTATTAAATGGTTCAAAAACACTTACTGCTGCTGCTAAGTTGCTTCAGTTGTGTCCGACTCTGTGTGACCCCACAGATGGCAGTCCACTGGGCTACAAAAACATAATATATTTGAGAGCAAGGAGGAAAAAATTAGCAAAGTTTGTCACTGACTCAGGATGGTCATTCAAATATATACCACAAATACTAATCTAGACAATGAAATTATAAGATAAAGTGAAACTGGCACATTGAATAGCATGTTAATAAACTAAAAAACAGAAGCTATACTATTTTTGTAGTTGAGTCAGATTGCTCAAAGTAGAACCTTAACCCTTTGACATACCAACTATGGGAATTTGGGTAAAGTTTCTAAATAGTTGATGCTTTGTTTTTCTCATCTATAATAAAATGGGGCTAAAATATTATCTGGACTTCCTTCTAGTGAAGTGGCAGAGAAAAGGAGGAGTTGGATATTGTACCTCATATGGCACACAGCCTCATAAAAAGAGAGGGAGGCAAAGTGAAAGGTGGTAAAAAAAAAATGTAAAACAGACCAAAGGGCTTTGAGGAGAGAAAGAGAAATATGGTAAATATCTCCCAGAGAAAACTTTTAAGGTGAAGTCATGGTTTTCTAGATATAATAGATGAAGACATGCATTTCAGGAAGAGAAAACAAATTTAAATACCAGGAGAGGAAGGAGTCATAAGTCTTCATTGGTGAGTTCTAGCAGACATTTAAGAATCATATAGCAAATTTCTACAATCTCTTCCAGAAGAGAGAAGCAAAAATAATACTTTCTAACTTATTCTATGAGGAAAACATCACCCTAATACCACAAGCAGACAAAGATATTATAAGAAAAGAAAACTACAGACCAACACTATAAATGCAAAATTCTTCAATAAAATATTAGTAAGACAAAACTAACAAAGAGAAAAAGAATTACATACCACGACCAAGTACAATTTATTTTTGGTATGTAAGTATGGTTCAGCATTCAAAAATAAATTAATATATTCTTTCACATCAACATGATAAAGAAGAAAAGTCTTACAATCATATTAACATATGCAGAAAAAGGCACTTTTACAAATCCAACACCGACTGATGATAAAATTCTCAGAAGCTAATAATGGAGAGAAGATTCTTCAGTTTGATAAAAGAGAGAGAGAGAGAGAGAGAGGGAGGGAAAAAATCGACAAGAAAACCTACATCTATTTAAAAAAAAAAACAACCCTACATCTAACATCAAGTGTAATAGTGAACTAGAAACTTCTTCACTGATATTAGGATCAAGTAAAGACGTCCCTTCTCATCACTGTTTTTTAAAAAAATTTTAATAGGAGGATAATTGCTTCACAGTGCTCTAAATTTCTGTTGTACAACAATGTAAATCAGCTATCAGTTCAGTTCCGTTCACTTGCTCAGTCATGTTTGACTCTTTGAGACACCATGAACTGCAGCACACCAGGCCTCCATGTCCATCACCAACTCCTGGAGCCTACTCAAACTCATGTCCATTGAGTTGGTGATTCCATCCAACCATCTCATCCTCTGTCATCCACTTCTCCTCCTGCCTTCAATCTTTCCCAGCATCAGATTCATTTCAAACAAGTCAGATCTTTGCATCAGGTGACTGAAGTATTGAACTTTCAGCCTCAGCATCAGTCCTTCCAGTGAACACTCAGGACAGACCTCCTTTAGGATGGATTGGTTGGTGCTCCTTGCAGTCCAAGGGGCTCTCAGGAGTCTTCTCTAACACCACAGTTCAAAGGCGTCAACTTTGTGCTCAGCTTTCTTTATAGACCAACTCTCACATCCCAGATGTTCAAGTTGGTTTTAGAAAAGGCAGGGGAACCAGAGATCAAATTGCCAATATCTGCTGGATCATCCAAAAAGCAAGATAGTTCCAGAAAAACACCTATTTCTGCTTTATTGACTATGCCAAAGCCTTTGACTATGTGGATTACCATAAATTGGAAAATTCCAAAAGAGATGGGAATACCACACCACCTGACCTGCCTCTTGAGAAATCTGTATGCAGGTCAGAAAGCCACATTTAGAACTAGACATGGAACAGCAGACTGGTTCCAAGTAGGAAAAGGAGTACATTAGGCTGTATATTGTCACCTTGCTTATGCAACTTACATGCATCATGAGAATGCTGAGCCTGATGAAGCACAAGGTGGAATTAAGATTACTGGGAGAAATATCAATAGCCTCAGATATGCAGATGACACCACCCTTATGGCAGAAAGTGAAGAAGAATTAAAGAGCTTCTTGATGAAAGTGAAAGAGAAGAGTGAAAACGTTGGCTTAAAGTTCAACATCCAGAAAACTAAGATTATGACATCCAGTCCCATCACTTCCTGGGAAGTAGATGGAGAAACAATGGAAACAGTGGATGACTTTATTTTTCTGGGCTCCAAAATCACTGCAGCTGGTGATTGCAACCATGAAATTTAAAGACACTTACTCCTTGGAAGGAAAGTTATGACCACCTTAACAGCATATTAAAAAGCATTGTCAACAAAGGTCCATCTACTCAATCTACTCAAGGCTATGGTTTTTCCAATAGTCATGTATGGATGTGAGAGTTGGACTATAAAGAAAGCTGAACACAGAAGAATTGATGCTTTTGAACTGTGGTGTTGGAGAAGACTCTTGAGAGTCCCTTGGACTGCAATGAGATTCATCCAGTCCCTCCTAAAGGAGATCAGTCCTGGGTGTTTATTAGAAAGACTTATGTTGAAGTTGAAACTCATTTGAAAAGACCTTGATGCTGGGAGAGATTGAGGGCAGGAGGAGAAGGGGACGACAGAGGATGAGATGGTTGGATGGCATCATCAACTCGATGGACATGGGTTTTGGTGGACTCTGGCAGTTGGTGATGGACAGGGAGGCCTGGTGTGCTGTGGTTCATGGGGTTGCAAAGTGTCAGACACTACTGAGTGACTGAACTGAACTGAACTCATATCCACACATGACTACTGGAAAAACCGTAGCCTTGACTAGATGGACCTTTATTGGCCAAATAATGTCTCTGCTTTTTAATATGCTGTCTAGGTTGGTCATAACTTTCCTTCCAAGGAGTAAGCATCATTTAATTTCATGGCTTCAGTCACCATCTGCAGTGATTTTGGAGCCCCCCAAAATAAAGTCTTTCACTGTTTCCGCATCTATTTCCCATGAAGTGATGGCACCAGATGCCATGATATTAGTTTTCTGAATATTGAGCTTTAAGCCAGCTTTTTCACTCTCTTCTTTCACTTTCATCAAGAGGCTTTGAGTTCCTCTTCACTTTCTGCCATAAGGGTGGTGTCATCTGCATACCTGAGGTTATTGATATTTCTTCCAGTGATCTTGACTAGAGCTTGTGCTATGTTATCATCTTGGTTATTTAACTTACATACAGTATGCATCATGCAAAATGTCTGACTGAATGAATCACAAGCTGGAATTAAAATTGCCTGGAGAAATACCAACAACCTCAGATATAAAGCTAAAACCACCCTGATAAGAGAAAGTGAAGATGAACTAAAGAGTCTCTTCATGAAAGTGAAAGAAGAGAATGAAAAACCTGACTTAAAACTCAACCTTCAAAAAACTAAGATCATGGCATCCAGTTCCATCACTTCATGGCAAAAAGATTGGGGGCGGGGGGCGGGGGATGGAAACAGTGCAGATATTCTTTCTAGTGCCCCAAAACACTGCAGATGGTAACTGCAGCCATGAAATTAGAAGACAGTTGCTCCTTGGAAGAAGAGCTATGACAAAACTACTAAAAAGTAGATACATCATTTTTCTGACAAAGATTCATGTAGTCACAGCTATGGTTTTTCCAGTAACCATGTTCAGATGTAAGAGTCAGACCATAAAGAAGGCAGAGCATCAAAAAATTGACGCTTTTGAACTGTGGTGTTCGAGAAGACTCTTGAGAGTCCTTTGGACAACAAGGAGATCAAACTAGTCCATCTTAAAGGAAATCAACTCTAACTGTTCATTAGCAAGACTGATGCTAAAGCTGAAGCACCAATATTTTGGCCACATGATGAAAAGAGCCAGCTCACTAGAAAAGACCCTGATCCAGGGAAAGATTGAGGGCAAGAGAAGGGGATGATAAAGGATGAGATGTTTGCATCACCTACTCAATGGACATGAGTTTGAGAAAACTCTGGGAGATGGTAAAAGACAGGGAAGCCTGATGTGTGGCAATCCCTGGGGTCCCAAAGAGTCAAACACAACTTAGCAACTGAAAAAAAACAACACCATTTGTTAACACAATAATAACAAAAGAACAAAAAAATACATATCAGCAGAAAGCCAAATTAGTCAGTAGGTCAGTCAGTTCAGTTGCTCAGTTCAGTTCAGTCACTGTTGTGTTCAATTCTTTGTGACCCCATGAATCACAGCACGCCAGGCCTCTCTGTCCATCTCCTGGAGTTCACTCAGACTCATGTTCATTGAGTCTGTGATGCCATTCAGAGTCTTTTGCAATGAGTCAATTCTTTGCATGTGGTGGCCAAAGTACTGGAGTTTCAGCTTTAGCATCATCAGCGTTTCTCATGATGTACTCTGCATATAAGTTAAGTAAGCAGGGTTACAATATACAGGCTTGACATACTCCTTTCCCTATTTGGAACCAGTCTGCTTTTCCATATCCAGTCCTAACTGTTGCTTTCTAACATGCATACAGGTTTCTCAAGAGGCAAGTCAGGTGGTGTGGCATTTCTATCTATTTCAGATTTTTCCACAGTTTGTGGAGATCCATACAGTCAAAGACTTTAACTTAGTCAGTAAAGCAGAAATAGATGTTTTTCAGAAACTTTTTTAGTTTTTTGATGATCCAATGAATATTGGCAATTTGATCTCTGGTTCCTCTGCCTTTTCTAAAACCAGTTTGAATATCTGGAAGTTCACAGTTCATGTATAGTTGAACAGTACTAGAATGTGAGATGAGTTCAACTGTGCAGTAGTTTGAGCATTCATTGGAATTGCCTTTCTTTGGGATTGGAATGAAAACTAACTTTTTCCAGTCCTGTGGCCACTGCTGCATTTTCCAAATTTGCTGGCATATTGAGTGTAGCACTTTCTCAGCATCATCTTTTAAGATTTGAAATAGTTCAACTCAAATTTCATCACCTCTGCTAGTTTTGCTTATACTGATGCTTCCTAAGGCCTAGTTGACTTCACATTCCAGGATGTCTGGCTCTAGGTGAGTGATCACATCATCATGATTACCTGGGTCATGTAGATCCTTTTTTGTACAGCTCTTCTGTGTATTCTTGCCACCTCTTCTTAATATCTTCTTCTTCTGTGAGGTCCATACCATTTCTGTGCTTTCTTGAGCCCATCTTTACATGAAATGTTCCCTTGTATCTCTAATTTTCTTGAAGATATCTCTAGTCTTTCCCATTCTGTTGTTTTCCTCTATTTCTTTGCACTGATCGCTGAAGAAGGCTTTCTTATCTCTCCTTGCTATTCCTTGGAACTCTGCATTCAGATGCTTATATCTTTCCTTTTCTCCTTTGCTTTTAGCTTCTCTTCTTTTCACAGCTATTTGTAAGGCCTCCTCAGACAGCCATTTTGCATTTTTGCATTTCTTTTCCATGGGGATGGTCTTGATCCCTGTCTCTTGTACAATGTCATGAACCTCCATCCATAGTTCATACGGCACTCTTTCTGTCAGATCTACTCCCTTAAATCTATTTCTCATTTCCACTGTATAATCATCATGAGAAACGCTGGACTGGAAGAAATACAAGCTGGAATCAAGATTGCTGGGAGAATTATCAATAACCTCAGATATGCAGATGACACCACCCTTATGGCAGAAAGTGAAGAGGAATTTAAAAGCTTCTTGATGAAAGTGAAAGAGGAAAATGAAAAAGTTGGCTTAAAGCTCAACATTCAGAATACAAAGATCATGACATCCGGTCCCATCACTTCATGGGAAATAGACGGGGAAACAGTGGGAAAAGTGTCAAACTTTATTTTGGAGGGCTTCAAAATCACTGCACATGGTGACTGCAGCAATGAAATTAAAAGACGTTTACTGCTTGAAAGAAAAGTCATGACCAACCTAGATAGCATATTCAAAAGCAGAGATATTACTTTGCCGACTAAGGTCCGTCTAGTCAAGGCTATGGTTTTTCCTGTGGTCATGTATGGATGTGAGAGTTGGACTGTGAAGAAGACTGAGCACCCAAGAATTGATGCTTTTGAACTGTGGTGTTGGAGAAGGCTCTCGAGAGTCCCTTGGACTGCAAGATGATTCAACCAGTCCATTCTGAAGGAAATCAACCCTGGGATTTCTTTGGAAGGAATGATGCTAAAGCTGAAACTCCAGTACTTTGGCCACCTCATGCGAAGAGTTGACTCATTGGAAAAGACTCATGCTGGGAGGGATTGGAGGCAGGAGGAGAAGGGAATGACAGAAGATGAGATGGCTGGATGGCATCACAGACTCGATGAACGTGAGTCTGACTGAATTCCATGGATTGGTGATGGACAGGGAGGCCTGGCATGCTGCAATTCATGGGGTCTGGTCCCATCACTTCATGGGAAATAGACGGGGAAACAGTGGGAAAAGTGTCAAACTTTATTTTGGAGGGCTTCAAAATCACTGCACATGGTGACTGCAGCAATGAAATTAAAAGACGTTTACTGCTTGAAAGAAAAGTCATGACCAACCTAGATAGCATATTCAAAAGCAGAGATATTACTTTGCCGACTAAGGTCCGTCTAGTCAAGGCTATGGTTTTTCCTGTGGTCATGTATGGATGTGAGAGTTGGACTGTGAAGAAGACTGAGCACCCAAGAATTGATGCTTTTGAACTGTGGTGTTGGAGAAGGCTCTCGAGAGTCCCTTGGACTGCAAGATGATTCAACCAGTCCATTCTGAAGGAAATCAACCCTGGGATTTCTTTGGAAGGAATGATGCTAAAGCTGAAACTCCAGTACTTTGGCCACCTCATGCGAAGAGTTGACTCATTGGAAAAGACTCATGCTGGGAGGGATTGGAGGCAGGAGGAGAAGGGAATGACAGAAGATGAGATGGCTGGATGGCATCACAGACTCGATGAACGTGAGTCTGACTGAATTCCATGGATTGGTGATGGACAGGGAGGCCTGGCATGCTGCAATTCATGGGGTCGCAAAGAGTTGGACACAACTGAGCTACTGAATTGAACTCAACAGTATAATCATAAGGGATTTTTTTTATGTCATACCTGAATGGTCTACTGGTTTTCCCTACCTTCTTCAATTTATGTCTGAATTTGGCAAGTAGGAATTCATGATCTGAGCCACAGTCAGCTCCCAGTCTTATTTTTGGTGACTGTTTAGAGCTTCTCTACCTTTGGCTGCAAAGAATATAATGAATCCAATTTCAGCATGACCATCTTATGATGTCGATGTGTAGACCCTTCTTTTGTGTTATTGGAAGAGGGTGTTTGCTATGATCAGTCCATTCTCTTGGCAAAACTCTATTAGCCTTTGTCTTACTTTATTCTGTACTCCAAGGTCAAATTTTTCTTTTAATCTAGGTGTTTCTTGACTTCCTATTTTTGCATTCTAGTCCCCTATAATGAAAAGGACATCTTGGAGTGTTATTTATAAAATGTCTTATAAGTCTTCATAGCACTGTTCAACTTAACCTTCATTGTTACTGATCAGGGCATAGTCTTGGATTACTGCAGTAGGGATATATAAGTGAAATTAAAAGTGCAATTTTATTTGAAGGTCCTGAAAAGAAGCATTTTTTAATTATTTGAAATACTTGTTCTTTTTATTTTTAGACTACAACTGTATACTTTTTGAAGGTTTAAAGATAAGAAATGGCAGAGTCAGGGATAGAATCTGTTTCATTTCATCTAAAGTAAACATTTATCTATCATCAAAAAAAAAAAAACCAATAATAAATATTCACATGAACAGAGCAGGAAACAGAACCAACAAGAGAACAAATCAAAGCATAGAAATAATGATAAATGTTTTTCTAAGATCTTAGTTGTCAGTGTCCTTGACCCTGTTATGAGCCACACAGCCCACCTCTGCCTCCCAAGAGGCCCTCTGCTGCTGAGCAAGTCTGGTCCCTGTACCTGTGTGGGGACAGCTTAGACTCCCCTGTGTGCTTGCCTTCAGTGTCAACAATTGCCAGAGCTAGTGTTTCCTTGTGTGAACACTCGTCCTTTTATATATCCCATTGACAGAGTCAACCTGACCGATAGTGTTGATTTATTCTGAAACTTGTGTTAACTGATGGAAAGATTTTTGATCCTCTTCCTTAGTCAGTCTACCCCTGGAACTGAACTGTTGTTCTTCTCCTCACCTCTGCATGTGGGCCAACACAGGAGTCTGTTCCCAAGGCTTCCCTGGATAATATTTGTCTGCCTCAGTGAGGACAGGGTGGGGACGTGGTGCAGTTGTTTGGAATTTACAGGAATTCCAACAGTGCCTGGTGCACAGGGAAGTCAGTGGCCACACGTGAAAAAGATATGGCTCTGTTAGGAGGCTTTTCTAGACTCTAACAGCAGGCACTCAAATGGCGTCCCTGGCTGGTCCTTCTGTATTGCACAGCTGCCAGCAGTGGCAGGCGGTGTGAGAGGATCTACAGTGGTCACTTCACCCCTGCATGTGATTTAGAAGTAGTGCCCTGCTTCCATGGCCACTCGGTTTTTTTCCCCAAAGGCATTCCTTATTGTCTATTTCCTCCCTCTCATTCTCTCAGCTGTCTCCGTGAAGTCAACAGCAGTCCTTTCCCTAGGATTGCTCCCCAGTCCCCACAGTCCAGATCCCAGCTCTAATGGGCAACAGTGGACACTCGTCTCAGTCTGAGATATGTAAGGTCACAGCACTGATTGTGTGGTTCTCACTCTATTCAGACTGACAGATCAGCTGCCTCACTCTCCTTTGACAGCCTCTAATGCTTCCCTTCTGTACAAACTGATTTCCCTGGATGTGGGAGTCTCTCCCTTGTTTCTGCTCCCTTACCCTCCAGTTCTACTTGCTCTCCTCCTCCTTCTCCTTTCTTTCATCCTATTCAGTCATGCATGGATCCATACATTCCTTTCCAGAGATCAAGGACTCCTGCTAGTAATCAGCCTGTGTTCTGTGAAGACTGTTGTGTCCGTAGATGTATTTCTGATGTAGCCATGGAGAGAGATGCACTTCACACCCACCCACTCCTCCACCATCTTGATTCCCCTCAGTACTGCTTTTTAATATTGCACTGGAAGGCTTAGCTAATGCAATAAGACCAGAAAAGTAGGTAAAAGATATATACATTGAGAAGTAAAAATGAAACTGCCTTGGTTTTTAGGTGACTTAATCTCTTGCACAGAAAATTTGAAGAGACTTTTTAAAACTACTAGAACTAGTAAGCAAAGATAATATGGCTGTAGGGTTTACAAGGTTAATATACATAAGTTAACGTTTTTCTGTATACTAGTAATGAACAAGTGGAATTTGAAATTTAAAATGCATTACAGATGGTATGGGGAGGGAGATGGGAGGCGCGTTCATGATTAATAACACGTGTACACCCGTGGCAGATTCATGTTGATGTATGGCAAAACTAATACAGTATTGTAAAGTAAAATAAAGTAAAATTTTTAAATTAAAAAAAAAAATTAAAATTCATTACCGTTTACTTTGAAAGAAAGTAAAAGTCTCTCAGTCATGTCCGTTTCTTTGCAACTCCATGAACTATACAGTCCATGAAATTCTCCAGGCCAGCATACTGGAGTGGGTAGCCTATCCCTTCTCCAGGGGATCTTCCCAACCAAGGAATGGAACTGGGGTCGCCTGCATTGCAGGCGGATTCTTTACTAACTGAGCTATCAAGGAAGCCCATCATTTACTTTAGCACCCTTAAAAAGGAAACATTTAGTTAGAAAACTAATAAAATATGTAGAAAGTCTATTTGAAGGAAACTACAAAATTCTTAAATTAAAAAAAAAAATTAAAATTCATTACCGTTTACTTTGAAAGAAAGTAAAAGTCTCTCAGTCATGTCCGTTTCTTTGCAACTCCATGAACTATACAGTCCATGAAATTCTCCAGGCCAGCATACTGGAGTGGGTAGCCTATCCCTTCTCCAGGGGATCTTCCCAACCAAGGAATGGAACTGGGGTCGCCTGCATTGCAGGCGGATTCTTTACTAACTGAGCTATCAAGGAAGCCCATCATTTACTTTAGCACCCTTAAAAAGGAAACATTTAGTTAGAAAACTAATAAAATATGTAGAAAGTCTATTTGAAGGAAACTACAAAATTCTGATGAGAGAAATCAAAGAATTAAATAAAGGGAGACATTTTTCATGGAAACCAGTACTCGATATCATCAAGAAAACCAAACATGATCTATAGCTTGAACACCATTCCAATCAAAATCCTGAAACTTATTTTGCACAGCTGACAAACTGATTCTACATTTATGCAGAGAAACAAAAGTCCCAGAAAAAACAAGTCAACATTGAAGGTGAAGAACGAAGTTGGAGGATTGACACTACTTGACTATAAGACTTACTATAAAACAATTCTAGTCAGGAGTGTCATATGGGTAAGAGATAAGACAAAGATATTGGTAGGAAGAATACAGAGCTGATAGATAACAGAGCAAGGAAAAATATCAATAGCATTTCTTTAAACCAATAACAGTTTTATCTTTTAATGCCTTTGTTTAAAACAGAAACAAAAGCAACATTGTAATTAGAAGTAATTCTAGCAAAAGTTATTTTATACTTTTATGGACAAAATCATAAAACATTATTACATTATATTAAAGATAACCTAAATA
>SJYC01034723.1:0-12660 GCA_006408675.1 Madoqua kirkii
TATATATATATATATATATAGGTGGCAAATAAGTATATGAAAAGATATTCAATATCATTAGCAATTTAGGAAATGCAAGTTAAAACTAAAATATCACTACTACACACCAACAAAATGGCAAAAATTTAAAAATGATAACAACACCAAATGATGGCAAGCTTGTTTAGAAACTCATACACTGTTGCCGAAATGTAAAATAGCACAGCCACTTTGGAAAATAGCTTGGAAATCTGTTGTAACACTAAACATGTAATTACCATAAAATCCAGCAACTGTACCTTTAAGTTACATAGTTGTGGCTGACTTTTTGTCACTTCATGGACTGTGTAGCTCATTAGTCTCCTCTGTCCACAAATTCTCCAGACATGAAATCTGGAGTGGGTAGTCATTCCTTTTTCTGTGGGATCTTCCTAACTCAAAGACCTAAACTAGCTCTCCCATATTGCAGTCAGATCCTTTACCATCTGAGCCATTGGGTACATTGATGTTTGCTTTGAATATAAGTGGATTAAATGTTCCAACCAAAAGACACAGACTGGCTGAATGGATACAAGCACAAGTCCTATGTCAAGAGATCCAGTTTAGACCTAGGGATGCATACAAATTGAAAATGAGGGAATGGAAAAATATTTTCCATATAAATGGAAATCAAAAGAGCACTGCAATAGCAATACTCATATCAGACTAAATACACTAAATCATTTCACGCCAGTCAGAATGGCTGTGATCCAAAAGGCTACAAGAAATAAATGCTGGAGAGGCTATGGAGAAAAGGGAACCCTCTTACGCTGTTGGTGGGAATGCAAACTAGAACAGCCACTATGGAGAACAGTGTGGAGATTCCTTAAAAATTTGGAAATAGAACTACCTTATGACCCAGCAATCCCACTGCTGGATATACACATCGAGAAAATCATAATTGAAAAAGACACAAGTACCCCAGTGTTCATCACAGCACTGTTTACAACAGCCAGGACATGGAAGCAACCTAGATATCCATTTGCAGACAAATGGATAAGAAAGCTGTGATACATATACACAATGGAGTATTACTCAGGAATTAAAAAGAATACTTTTGAATCAGTTCTAATGAGGTGGATGAAACTGAAGCCTATTATACAAAGTGAAGTAAGCCAGAAAGAAAAACACTAATACAAATACAGTATACTAACACATATATATGGGATTTAGGAAGATGATAATAATAACCTTGTATGTAAGACAGCAAAAGAGACAGATGTATAGAACAGTCTTTTGGACTCTGTGGAAGAGGGAGAGGGTGGAATGATTTGGGAGAATGGCATTGAAACATGTATAATGTCATATATTGAATGAATCGCCAGTCCAGGTTCGATGCATGATACTGGATGCTTGGGGCTGGTGCACTGGGATGACCCAGAGGGATGGTACGGGGAGGGAGGAGGGAAGGGGTTCAGGATAGGGAGCACATGTATACCTGTGGCGGATTCATGTTGATGTATGGCAAAACCAATACAATACTGTAAAGTAATTAGCCTCCAATTGAAATAAATAAATTTATATTTAAAAAAATAAAGTCTGCTACCAGAGACGAGGAAGGACATTACATAATGATCAAGAGATCAATCCAAAAAGAAAATATAATATTTGTGAGTATTTATGCTCCCAACATAGGAGCACCTCAGTATATAAGACAAATGCTAAGAGCCATAAAGGGGGAAATCAACGGTAACACAAAAATTGTGGAGGAATATAACACCCCTCTTACACCGATGAACAGAACATCCAGACAAAAATTTAACAAGGAATCACAAGTTTTAAATGACACATTAGACCAAATATAATTAACTGACATAGCACATTCCATCCAAATGCAGCAGAATACACATTCTTCTCAAGTCTACATGGAACATTCTCCAGGATAGATCACATCTTGGGTCACAAAACAAACTTTGATAAATTTAAGAAAATTAATCTACACCTGTGGCTGATTCATGTCAATGTATGGCAGAACCAATACAGTACTGTGAAATGGAATAAAGCATTAAACAAACAAAAAAAAATAAGTAAAAATAAAATTTAAAAAAAAAGAAAGTTAATTGAAATCACCTTACCCAACCACAGTGCTTTGCAATTAGAAAACAATTACAGAACAGAAACTAAAAAACACAAACACATGCAGGCTAAACAATATGCTGCTAAATAACCAGTGGATCACTGAAGAAATTAAAGAGAAAAATTTTAAAAATATACCTAGAAAAATAGGACAAGGAAAGCCCAATGACCTAAAATTGATGGGTTGCAGTAAAAGTAGTTATAAGAGAGAAGTTTATAACATCACAGCAAGTTCCCTACATATGAACCTTCAAGTTGCCTACAGTCAAAGATGAGAATGTGCATATTACCAGCTTCAGGCCTATAGGAAAAGGATTCAAATCAATAAAATTATAAATGAAAAAGAAGTTACAATTGATACTGCAGAAATACAAAGGATCATACGAGACTACTAAAAACCACTATGCCAATAAAATGGACAAACTAGAAAAATTGGAAAATATGACAAGGAAAGCCCAATGACCTAAAATCAATGGGATGCTGTAAAAGTAGTTATAAGAGAGAAGTTCATAACATCACAGCAATTCTCCTACATATGAACCTTCAAGTTGCCTACATTCAAAGATGAGAATGTGCATTGTACTAGCTTCAGGCATGAAAGAAATTTGTTTGTCCTATGTCCTATGTCAATTGCAAAAATTCTTAGAAAGATACAGCCTTCTAAGATTGAACCAGGAAGAAATAGAAAATATGATGTGAACAACCACCAGAACTGAAATTGAAACTGTGATTAAAAATCCTCCAACAAACAAAAGTCCAGGGCCAGATGGCTTCACAGGTAAACTCTATCTTTATAAATGAATTAACACCAACTTTTCTGAAACTCTTTCAAAAAACTACAAGGAAAAGAGTACTCCTATGCTCACTATCACCTGAATACCAAAATCAGAAAAAGATACTACACACACACACACACACACAAAAAGAAAATGAAAATTACAGGCCTATATCACTGATAAACAGAGTGTAAGAATTCTCATCAAACTATTAGTAAACAGAATCCGACAACATATTATAAGGATTACACACCATGATCAAGAGGGATTTATCCAAGGAATGTAAAGATTCTTCACTACACACAAATCAATCAAAGTGATACTAACAGAAATTGAAAAATAAAAATCATATGATCATCACAAGAGATGCAGAAAAGGCTTTTGACAAAATTCAACAAATATTTATGATAAAAACCCTTGAAAAACTGGGCAAAGAGGGAATCTACCTCAGCATATACAACAAACCCACACAAACATTATTCTCAATGGTGAAAATCTGAAAGCATTTCCCTTAAGATCAGGAACAAGACAAGGAAGTTCACTCTTGCCACTATTATTCAACAGTTTGGAAGTCCTAGCCGAGGCCTTAACAGAAGAAAAAGAAATAAAAGGAATTCAGATTGGAAAAGAAGTAAAACTGTCAGTGTTTGCAGATGACATGATATTGTTCATAGAAAACCCTAAAAATCAAACCAGAAAACTACTATAATTAATCAATGAATTTGGTAAAGTTGCAGGATACAAAATTAAGACACAGAAATCCCTTGCAGTCCTATTTCTTAACAATGGAAGATCAGAAACAGAAATTAAGAGTAGTATCCCATTTGCCATTGCATCAAAAAGAATGAAATACTTAAGAATAAACCTATCTAAGGAGGCAAAAGGCCTGTATTCAGAAAACTATAAAATACTGATGAAATAAATCAAACATGACATAAACAAATGGAGAGATATACCATGTTCCTGGATTGGAAGACTCAATATTGTGAAAATGACTATACTACCCAAAGCAATCTAATGATTCAGTGCAGTCCCTATAAAATTTCCAATGGCATTTCTCATAGAATTAGAACAGAAAGTTTTACAAATAGTATGGAAGTACAAAAGATCTCAAAGAGCCAAAGTAATCATGAGAAAGAAAAATGGAGCAGGAAGAATCATTTTTCTTGACTTCTGCTTACACTACAAAGCTACAGTCATCAAGACAGTATGTACTGGCGCTGAAACAGAAATATAGATCAAAGGAACAAAATAGAAAGCCTGGAGATAAGCCAAAGCATTTATGGGCACCTTAATCTATGACAAAGGAAGCAATATAATACGATGGAGAAAAGACAGTCTCTTCAATAAGTGGTACTGAGAAAACTAGACAGCTACATGTAAATGAATTAAATTAGAATACTCCCTAACTCTATATACAAAATAAAATTAAAAATGGGTCAAGGACCTAAATGTAAATTTGGGCACTATAAAACTCTCAGAGAAAAACATAGAACACTCCTTGACATAAATCACAGTAGAATCTTTCTTGATCCACCTCCTAGTGTAAAGAAAATAAAAAGTAAAATAAACAAATGGAGGCTAATTAAACTTGGAAGCTTTGGCACACCAAAAGAAACCACAAATGAAACAAAAAGATCACCCTCAGAATAGGAGAAAATATTTGCAAACAAGGCAAATGTCACAGGATTAACCTCCAAAATATACAAACAGCTCCTGCAGTTCAATTTTTTTAAAAATATCAAAAACTGGGCAGATCTAAACAGACATTTCTTCAAAGACGGCCAACAAGCACACAGAAAATCCTCATCACTAATTAATAAAGAAATACCAATCAAAGTACAATTAAGTATCACCTCATACTGGTCAGAATGGCCATTATCAAAAGAAATCTACAAGAATAAATACTGCAGAGAGTGTGGAGAAAAGAAACACATCTACAGTATTGGTAGGAACATAAATTATGCATATACATATATCCACTTATTTTTTTTCACTTTTTTTCTTTTACAATTAAGTATCACCTCATACTGGTCAGAATGGCCATTATCAAAAGAAATCTACAAGAATAAATACTGCAGAGAGTGTGGAGAAAAGAAACACATCTACAGTATTGGTAGGAACATAAATTATGCATATACATATATCCACTTATTTTTTTTCACTTTTTTTCTTTTTTTAATTTAATACTTTATTGTATTTTACAGTACTGTATTGGTTCTGCCATACATTGACATGAATCAGCCACAGGTGTACACAATCCCCGCATGCTAAAGCCCTCTCCCACCTCCCTTCCCCCCCTCCATCTCCCCGGGTCATCCTGTACACCAGCCCCAAGCATCCTGTATCCTGTATTGAACATAGACTGGCACTTCATCTCCCATATGATTGTATACATGTTTCGTTGCCATTCTCCCAGATCGTCCCACCCTCTCCCTCTCCCTCTGAAGCCAAAAGTCCGTTCTATACCTCTGTGTCTCTTATATTGTCTCGCTTATGGGGTCATCATTACTATCTTCTAAATTCCATATATATGTGTCAGTATACTGTATTGGTGTTTTTCTTTCTGGCTTACTTCATTCTGTATAATCAGCTCCAGTTTCATCCAACTCTTTTCCCATACAGACCATTACAGAGTATTGAGTGAGTTCCCTATGTTATACATTAGGTTTGAACCTCTAAATAAAAAATAACTGGATATATGTATATGTGTAAGTGATTCACTTTGCTGTACATCTGGAATAAACACAAAGTTGTAAATCAGCCATACCTCAATAAAAATTTTAAAAGACAAGCCAGTTTTTGTAAAAAGCAGGAAAAATCATAAAGTTTCTCAGATAAAAATATCTTTTTATTAGATGGATCAAGTTAGCTGTGGATAAAGCATTCTAGAAATGACATTTAATGAAAGACAAAAAGGCAAACAGCTTGAATATGAAGTCTGAAGAATCAGTACACCACCTTTTATTATACTTTTGTCAGCAGTGGGGACAGGTCAAACCAAAACCAAGGGCATGGCACCTGAATATTTGACATTCACACAATATAAATGTTATTCTTGTGACTTTTATCATTATGAGGTCTGCTTTCCTCCCACACTTATTGCAACCCTTTGAGCCTCTGCCCTACCTCAGTGAGCAATCTCCTTCCTTAATAGGATATTGGTGAAATATTTTCTTTAATCATGAAGAAAGTGACTATAAATATTTATTGTATCTGAAAAATTTTTAAACAACAGAGCTTTTAATTCACATGCCAACAAGGAATATGTTTTCTCTATTAGCTGTTTCTAAATTGAGTTTTCCACACTGAAGAAAAACTCATAAAGAAAATTCTACAAAATGTCTCTGAAAATTCTACTTCAAACTATCCTGAAACTTGCTAGACAGCAAGCTCAACATAAAATTTTAGAAAAAGAGAGAGAGAGAGAGAGAGAGAGGTTTCAATACTCTGGAGAGTAAAAAATCAATTTCCCATCATTCATCTATATTGTTAATAATCATTGAAAAAGATCCTAGTATATCAATATATACCTGACTTGCTGCTAAGTCAGCATGGTTTTCCTAGCTTCCCCTACTCCCATACCAGCCTGATGGCCCTTTAAAATTTTTAATTTTTAAAGCAAATGAATCTTAGAATATTAGCACTCTAAGAGACTCTGAAAACCATTAGCACTAACTACAATGATATAAAAGTTACAGGATCTACTATTCAGAAACTTACAAAATTAAGGACACACAACATGCAAATGTGAAAACAGTTTTATTATCTCAATGCACACTGATTCACAGTTAATATGAAAAACAGAAACCATCAACTGTGATGGCTTCACAATACAGTTACAGGAAATCCATTATTAGCAAGGTCATTTAGCCATGCTCCAGCCCTCCAAAGAAGACACAAAGCTAGGATGTAGACAGAGACATTTCATCCCTTTCCTCAGCTTCACGAACTGTCAGATCACTTTCTCTTCACTCTGGAGACCACTGTAAATCATGTGTTCAGCACCTTTTCTGGGAAGAAATGATAACCTATCCCAGATGATGCTGACCTTCGCCAGAAGCACAGGTCTCTCTACATGGCCTTTTCTAGGTTTCTAGATCTTACAAGAAACACACCTCCATCTATGGGGATGAAACAGTGGTGGCAAAATGAATCTCCTTCCTGGACTGGCTTCTGTGCTGCTGCAAACCTGTAATTCTTCAGTTCTTATCTTCACAGCTTCCAAATTTATCCTGATGAGGTTAGGCACGTCTAAACTGCACTTTAATTTAGCTATTCTAGTTGAGGCTTGAGGGTTCCTACAATTCTGATTTGTATACTGAGAGTCCATCTGGTGTATGATTTTTATTTTCCCTGTGTTTCCTACACATAAGGGCTTTAAGATCAGAAGAGCATGAGAAGGCACAGAGGCCAGGCTGTGGGAGGAGCATGCCTCTTCTGGATCAGGGCCATTCTGAAAGCTGAGAAACTCCTCATCACAAATCCATGTGGAACTCCCTTCACCTGTGAACATACCTTGCGGTGCAGATTTTCAGGTTTAAATGTTGGTTCCACCACTTATTAAGTGTGCTCTGTTAAGTTCTCATGGTTGACTATGACATTGCCTCTTAAACTGAATAAAGAGATTTTAGTATATGACAACGTTGGTTGCTATGTCTGGGACATGCTACAGAAAAGAGACAACTCTCATTTCTCCAAGGGGAAAAATCACAGAGAAACTAAACAAGCAAGTCCTTGTCCTCTGGGCAAGCTCTTCAGGAAGCAAGGGACAGTGATGAAAAGGCTCATCTGATTTTGTGGCAGTAGGATCTTGGGATTGACAGGTGAAAGAGATTGGCGCAGTTTATCTCTCCATTCAGGGAATATTTCCTGGACATCCACCATATGTCAGACTCTATGCCTGGTGCTAGAAATGTGGCTGTTCCAACAAAGCAGCTGTCCTTGTGACAATCTGAGAAAGACATGAACATTAAGCCAATGATCATGCACTTGCTTATCAACAGGTAGGACAAGTCTAGCTAGATCACATAAAAGTGAAAAAAAAAAAGTAAAGAAAAATGAGGCTGAGAAAGAAAGTGACTTTCCCAAGGTGAGCCAGGTGGATGCATCAGTACAGCATATGCTTATAAGCATATCCTTTGGAGTAAAACATGACCTGAGTTGAAGTCTTTGCTTTGCTCCTTAATAGGTGCAGAATGCCAGGCATAGTACTTAACCCCTGACAGGGTTCAGAACATACCACCCCAAAATGTGCCACTTTGGCATACTGATTATTTTGAGCTGGAGGCACTTCAGAATTAGCAGGTTCAAGAAGGGCTCTTTGACTTACCCTTTTCTACCTAAAAGCAGGTCATGAAATTCCCTGAGAGAAAGACACCCTCCCTGTACAAGGAAGAGAAGGACATTCTTATCACCAGAGACTAAAAGTCAGTGCCAAAATGAATCATACAAGCAAACCTACTAAAGTAACTTTTCTGCCAGTGAATTTTTCATTTATTCTCTTGTCTCTGCCTCATAATTTACTGACCCTAACCCAACCCCTTTGTCTTACGACTGCTCCATAATTTATCATCCTTTGTGTAAAAAGGTATATAGGCTTTCAGTTCATTTTCCCTCTGAAGATTCCTACATATACATGTAAACTTTAAGTAAATTTGTATTTTTTTCTCCTTCTGAACTGCCTGATTACTGTTCAATTTTTAGACTAGCTACAGAACCTAGAAGAGTAAAGAGGATTGTTTCTCTCTTTCACTGTTTCTACACTGGTAAGATGAGGACAGTAGCCCCATGTAACTGGACTTCATAAACATTAGGTGTGGTAACATGTGTAGTGCCCTTAACACACAATAAATGTTACCTTATTATCAACAGAGTTAGCACTGTTGTTCAAATTTCTTGATAGTAAATCTAACACTTTGATCTGTGTTCCCCACTGCCTCCACATCATTTCATGTGTGTGTGTGTGTTTCTCTTTTCTTTCTAACCAAAAATGTTTCATGGAAAGTAGGTCAGATTTCGGCTCTCACTCCATAGGAGTAGGGGGCACAGGGAGCTTTTTAGCAGTTCCAAGTGCCCATCAAGGCTTCCAAAAGATGACAAAATATTTCCCTGAGGGCTTATTTAATTTTCTCCCCAGGCTTATTCACAATTCGGACCATCTGGTCTTGGAGGCTTCTCTATTTTTAATATTTCTACTTTTGGAGTTTTGCTTTTTTAACCTATTCTAGGATTAGTCGCCCTCTTTCTACCACCCTCACACTCTCTACCAATCCCTGATTTATTTCCCTTGAGCAGATTCCTCAGTAGGACAAATTTACTGCGGCCTATAACACTGATAAACTCAGAACTGAAAGAGTGAGACATCTCAAGCCATTTTAAAAGGTCACAACAAAACTGATTCTACACTTGATAATGATATGTGATCCTGTTCAAGACCATTTCAAGAGTGCATGTTACAACACAAATAGTATTTCATCGAAGAAAGCTTTCCCTACCCGGACACAAAGTTATCCTTCCTTAAAAAAAAAAAAAAAAAAAAGGTATTTTCAATGCTGGTCAGATAGCTCTCCTAAAAAGAAACTCAGCTTGAGCTGTCTATTCAGGGTCCCTCTAGGCCATCTGTCAACACAGCTAACTGTCACGATGTGATCAGGGATGTACCAGAGGCTTGCCTGCTCCAAGAATCTCTGCCAGCCTGGATTGTGGGGCCTGAGAATAAGATAAAGGGGATAGTTGGCTTGCAAATGAGATGTGTGCTCCTAAATTGTTTATTGTCTCTAGGAATCAGATAGCTTTGGGAGGGGCAGTCTCTCCTCAGGTCTGTAAGTCCCTTCAAGAAGTCAAAATATCATAAGACACAGAAAATAAAAAACATGTTTAATACACCAAAAGACTTTTGTTAAAGTTAATGTATTCTTCCAAATATGTGAACACATTCACAGAAGCATATGAGGATCTAAACATGCCCTCAAGAACACAGACATAAATATTTTTTTAATGTAATCACACTATGCAAACGACTCATAATCTACTTTCTTGACTCATTAAGTCATGTACCCTCTTCCATCCAAATAAATGTTATCAAACTATTCCAATTTAATTTCCAAATAGTAGTCTAATACATGGATATTCTTATATTAACCAATACATTTATCAATTAAGCTGTCTTTCATTGGTGGATTTCTAGTTTACTTTTATTTTCTTTAGTATAAATAATGCTTTGATGAACAGCCATATAACTTTCTTATGTAATCATTTTCTTAAAATAAATGTATTTAAGACTTCCCTGGTGGTGCAGTGGATAAGAATCTGCTTAGCCATTCAAGGTACACAGGTTAGATCCTTGGACTGGGAAGATTCCACATGCCATGGAACAACTAAGCCCATGAACCACAACTACTGAACCTGTGCTTTGGAGCCTATCTGCTGCAACTACTGAGCCCACATACTGCAACTACTGAAGCCTGGGCACCTAGAGCTCCTGCTCCACAACAAGAAAAGCCACTGCAATGAGAGGCCCATGCACCTCGACAAAATGTAGCTCCTTGCTCACCACAACTAGAGAAATCTTGTTCAAAGCAACGAAGACACAGCCCAGCCAAAGATAAATAAATTCATTAAAATAATTAAATAGATATATTAAGAATAAATAAACGTCTTTAAACAGAATTGCTAGATCAAAAGTTGTATAAATTCTCAAGAATTTTTATATATCAAAAATTGGCATCCCAAATGGCTGTATTGATTAATGCTGTTACTAAAATTATATTATTTTCTCAATATTATTTTTCTAGATTCCATATACATGTATTAACATACAATATTTGTTTTTATCTTTTTGACTGAAGGAGAGAGTGGGATGAATGAAGAAAGTACCATTGACATATAGACACTATCTTGTGTAAAATAGATAGCTGGTGAGAAATTGCTATACAACACAGGGAGCCCAGCCTGGTACTCTATGATGACCTAGAGAGGTGAGAAGTGGAGGAAGGAGGGAAGCTAAAGAGGGAAGGAGGGAAGCTAATATAGATGTGTAATCGTGCTGATTTACATTGTTACACTGCAGGGGCCAATATAACATTACAAAGCAATTTTCCTCCAATTAAAAAAATAACAAAATAAAGCAAAAGGATATGAGTTCCAGTTTTGTCAACAATCAACAATTAATTCTCTTTCTACTTTTTGTTACTATGTTGAGTAAAAATGATGTGTTCTGTTGGGTGTGTTTTTATTATAATGAAATTGAAATTATATAAAGATGTTGATAATGTTATGCTTCTTTTGTGAATTGTTACTTCATGTCTTTTTAGACAAGAAATTCAATCTCTTCAAGCTCAGCTTCTTCAGTTGCAACTTGTCATTAAAAGATCTCACACCTCAAGGTTGAAAATCAAGTAGACTCATGTTAACCAAAGCACTTTAAAGACAAAATAAGAAAGCATTCATTTAGTAAATATTTACTGAGCATTTATTAATTACTGAGCTGGGTGCTATACTTGGTGGAAGAATAAAAAATATATGCAGGGCATGCCCCACCAGCCAAGTATATTGGTGGGTCTGAAATGATTTCAGCACCTACAGTGGATATGTAGATATTGTCAAAAGATGAAGGGACAGCTAGAGGAGAGAACTATGTTGACAACTTTCATTTCCAGGGATGACCTTGCCATGTACATATTGCCAGCAAGCAGCAGCTACAGACACTGGATTTGGGAAAATGAAATACATCAGCAAAAATGTTGCGTGCTTTCCCTTCCCTTCATTTCAATTATAGAAGACTCTTAAAAACAATGGTGTATTTCAGAATCATCCTTTTTGTTGCTGATCAGGCAGTAGGTATCAGGTAGAGTCCTGTCTCCTGGGAAATTGCTGTGCTAAAACAACAATAGTAACCATGTAGTCAGCAAGCCCTGTATCAAAAAAGTCAAAAGAGCACAGTGGTAGTTCAGTTCAATAAATGAGATCTCAAACACATCAGTCAAAGGGTTAGATAATTCTCCTCTCATCATTTTCTAGTTCCTGGCTTCTCTTTGTTAGCTGCTTGTGACTGGACAGACATTACTTTCATGTGGTTAAGTATTATTCCATCATAGATTTTTAAAATCTATTTCAAAATAAATGGAAATTGCCACTGCTTTAATTTCCTAGTAAATGGATATTTTCCCCCTCAGTAAGAATGAGACTGGCTTTTTCACAGCTTCAAACTGGATTAACTTTTCTAAATAATAACTACTCCTTGGTCTCCTTAATTAAAGTAATAGATCAGAAGGCGCAGGGACTAGCATAAATTAGTCTTTATTTGGTGGTGTACTGTCTTTCCTGCAGAAATGGATACAACTTTATAACTATTGAGTAGCAACTATGGCCATTCTTCTGCTAAATGGACTTTAAAAAATGCACTTGCCCCCCAAAAGAACTTGCCTGGTTCCTATTCATCACTATAGTCCGCTCAGAACAACCCTACCAGCAGAAGCGCAGCTATACTGTTCCCTAAAGGCCTTGGTTTTAGGCTGAGACTTCGATTCAAGTCTCAGCCCTGCCACTTACTATCTGTATGACCTCGGAAAACTCACTTTGATTTTGATTTTACTTTCAATTATCTGCACTTCAGGTATTTTGTCCATGAAACAGAATTTTGGGAATATGAAATGAATTCTAAATTCCCTTCAGTGTTCAGTTCAGTGCAGTTCAATCACTCAGTCGTGTCTGACTCTCTGCAACCCCATGAATCGCAGCACGCAGGCCTCCCTGTCCATCACCAACTGCCAGAGTTCACTCAGACTCA
>SJYC01034726.1:0-20603 GCA_006408675.1 Madoqua kirkii
CCTCCCCCCCCATACCATCCCTCTGGGTTATCCCAGTGCACCAGCCCCAAGCCTCCTGTATCCTGCATCAAACCGAGACTGGCGATTCGTTTCTTATATGATATTATACATGTTTCAATGCCATTCTCTATTTCATTTTTTTTAAATACGGTTAACCCATTAAGTTGATTTCATGACCCATTGATGAGTCTTAACCTATAGTTTGGGAATCCTTTTAGTTTATTTAATACATGTACACACAGGCACATACAAAATCCTCTGAGATAAAAGCTGTTATTGTATCCTTTTTTTTTTTTCAGAAGAGAAAATTCTGGCACAAAGAGGTTTGATAACTTGCCTAAGCACACTAAGCTAGGGATAAAGTGGGAGAATCCGGATTCTAACCCAGGTTGCCAGCTTCAAAGACAGTCCTCTGAGCTACTCTCTTACAGGGCCTCTCTCACCCCGCCTGCCACATGGTGTTAAGTATCTGCTGATAGAAGTCTCTGCTCCTCCAAAGGAGTGATTCAAGTTATATTTGAACAGAGTGTTCTGTTAAGATCATTGGAGCATTCAAGGTTACAGCAGATTTAGGGAGCAGCAGTTGTATTTTCTGACTCATATGTCACAATGAACAGTAGTTCTGTGTGAAGAGCATAGACTTCCCAGGCACATAATTCTGGGTTCACATACTCTGCACCAGGGACAGATCCAGACTTTTGGGGGCTGAAAAGTGAAAGTGAAAGTCGCTCAGTTATGTCCTACTCTTTGCGACCCCATGGACTCTCCAAGGCCAGAATACTGGAGTGGGTAGCCATTCCGTTCTCCAGGGAATCTTCCCAACCCAGGGATGGAACCCAGGTCTCCCGAATTGCAGGAGAATTCTCTCCCAGGGGGGACCAAAGCTTTATGCAATTTTGAAAGCTCTTCCTAAGGAGAAGAATAGAGCTCATGGATTCAGAATTAAGATCAGTACTTTGAAAGCAGCTGTGCAAGAGAGGGCTCTGAGGCTTAAGCTTCCTTAGCTTCCTGTTTATTCGCCTCTGTCTGCCCTTTATCAGCCCCTTGTTTCTTACACTCAGTTTTATAGTCTCTGAGATAGGAGTAAGGATTCCTATTTCTCTTGGGTGCCAGATGATCAGCTGAAAAAACCCAGCTGAAGAACCTAGTACAATATTCACTGATTAGGTACTCAATAAGTATTTGTTAACAGTAATAATAATAATAATAATTTAAAGAATACTTCATTTAGAAACCAGTTTTTAAGCAAGGTTTCAAAATAAAAACATGGTTTGGAGAAAAATTATTTTCTCGATTCATTTAAGCCTCAGCTCTGCAGCTCAGCTCTCCCTGGAGTCCAATTATTTTGGTTTTTCCAAAGCTCTCTCTCCAAAGAGAGGTATAAGTAAAAATAAGAAAGCAGAGCATAAAAAACAAAGGCAGAAATAGAGAAGGGTATCAGGGGAGAAAGTCAGCAGCAGGGGTCCCTGAAGGCCAGATTTCCAAGGCGTGGGTGTCAATAAGAAGAAAAATTATTTAACTGTTTAAAATCTTTCTCAATAATCCAGGACTTCCCTGGCGGTCCCTGTGGTTAAGGTCTGCAGGCTTCCACTACATGGGGTGCAGGTTTGATCCCTGGTCAAGGAACTAAGATTCTGTATGCTTTGCGACGTGGCCAAAAACAAAATAAAAAAAAAAATCTTTCTCAATAAACCAAAAAAGAAAGATTTCAAGATGCATTTTGGTATTGAGAGAGCAGGCAGCTGGACACATTCTGTGCTGGCAGAGTCAAGTTTTCGTCACCTGTATTCAGACACTTTATGCTTGTTCTGCTGTGTCCTGAGGGATTATCAAAAAGCAAGAGGCCTCTGGAGTCAGCTTCCTGCCCCTAGAGAACCAACAGTATTTGCAGAAAAGCATGAGGTCACTTTGCCTTCCACTTACATCTTATATTCTCCTTTCAGAGTTTGAGATTCTAAAAAAAGGAGGTATGTTAACATAGAGTTACAAGAAAATATAACGGGAGTCTTTCTCAAATGTGTGGCTTCTCTTGGTACTTGTGTAGGGCTGGTTTTTTTTTGTTTAGGTGACTATTGTGTCATTTAGGTAATAACTAATAAGTAGGGATGTGTGGGAAGAGAAAAGTCAAAAGATGGTAGGAGGTGATTAGATTAATTAGGTAATTAACGGGAGATATGTGGGTGATTATTAAGTTTCTGGCTAGCTACATTTAGGCATAAGCACGTTTTATTTTCCTTAATAGTTACGCTGACTCATACCTCTTCACACTTTCCCCCCAGAATTCCTCTGTGTAAATGAAACAGCCCCTTTCCTACTCTCTGGCAAAACGCTTTCTTTCCTTTTGTCGTGTCTCAAAGTGTTAGGCACTCAGTCATGTCCGACTCTCTGTGACCCCACGGACAGTAAGCCCACTAGGCTCCTCTCTCCAAGGAATTCCCAAGACAAGAATACTGGAGTGGATTGCCATTCCCTTCTCCAGGTGATCTTCCCGACCTGGGGGTCGTACCTCAGTCTCCCACATTGCGGGCAGTCTTTCCCTTCTGAGCCACCATGTCTATTTTTCTACTGAAGGCATCAGGCAGTTCTGGATTCATCTATTGCCTCCAAATCCCTGTTTCCCTTGACTCTCATCCACAGCACCTATGTCAGGAGGCTGCTTTGCAGTATTAAATGGTGGCTTTTGTCCCCAGGACCTTCTTTTCTCCCTGGCCTTTCCCCCCATTTGATGAACTGAATGTTTGTTGTCTCAACTCAGGGAAGGGTATACCCCACTGAAAGAGGAGTCTTTTCCTGGCTTTGAGAAACAAAAAAGGACTCTGCAGAGGCAACACAGAAGGTTGGCCAGAGTTGACTTGACCTCTGGATAAGCTCAGGGTCCCCAGACGGAGGAGAGGGTGACTAGGGAACTCAGGAGCTAGTGCATTCCACACAAAGCCCAGTGCTATGCCCCATTACCAGACCAGGCCTTCTGGGGTGGACTTAGAAATGGGATGAGAAGAACTCCCTGATCACTGTTTCAACATCTTCAGTGGTTGCTAGTCAAAATTTCACACAAAGAGGCTATGTGGCCACTATCAGGGCACCCTGCTGCTTTAATCATTCCTAATGATCGCTTTGGACAAAGTTCAGAAAAACGTAGTGGGGGAAAAATGTAAATACATGAGGAGGATGAAGGGAAACATTCAGATCCCTTTAAAAACTAGAATTCACAAGAACCATGAACCCTCAGTACATTTCAGCCTGGCCAGCATCACAGGTGATATTCAGGAGCAGAAAGTCACTCTCCCTCGTGTCTTGTCACTACAGGAGTCCCGGGAAATTAGATACGACTCAGGGGAAAGCCACTGGTGTAGAATGACCCTACGCATCTAATTGCAATCTGTGATAATTGCTACTCTGGCAAAGCACAGGAAGCCCTGTGGACTGGCCTGGGGCAACAGGGAAAGACGCCATGAGCTGAGACCTGAAGGGTGAGTTTAGAGATAGCTGTTTGTGAAGGTAGAAAGGCAATACAGTCCCTGGACTAGCAATTACCCGGTGAGCCACCCAGAATCACTTATGAAAGAGTGTCATGAGGAAAACAGCAAAGAAAGGAGGATCAAGGACTGGTCAATAGTGGCAAATGCTTCAGAGAGGTCAAAGCAACACGAGGACTGTTGGATTAAATACAGGAGACTTTGTGTTGCCTTTGTCAAGAGTAGTTTCAGCAGATTAAGGGAAGAAAGAAAAGTTGCGGAAGGCTGAGATGTGGGAGGTGTAAAAATAAAGACGGTAGAAAGAGATTTTCATGAAACTTGGCTGTGAAGAGAATGGTAAAAGGGTGGTAGTGGGAGCTAGATAGGAGGTCAAAGGAGAGGCTTTCAGGTTGGGGAACTTTAATAGACACTGATAGGAAGCCCAAGTGGAGAGAGCAGGTAAAGGGGAGAGGATGGAGGCAGGGGCTGGCCTTCATTAGCAAATGAGAGGTAGGAACTGGCCTAAATAGGTGGAGAAAAGGCTGGACAAGTGCGTCTAGTGGCTAACTGGGGTGGGTCAGTGGGTGGGAAGGGTTAGTGAAATCAAAGAATTGGAGAAAGCAAATCTGAAACAGCCAGTAGAATCTGTATGAATTCCAAATGCACAAGCTAAGCCTTCCGTCTCTGTACCTGTATTTCTGTTTTGAGCTCTGATTCCTCTAGGTGGCAGAGGCTTCATCTCAGTCAATTCAAGAAGAGATGGCAGGGAGGGTTCAGGAGCCTGGAACTCAGAGAAGAGATAGGGGCTGTAAACATCCCTTAGGGGTTGATCAGAACACAGGGTTCGTCTCTGGGGCCCCAGAAGTCATGGCCATGCCTCAAGGAGAGCTAAGAGGACAAAGTATGACACTTGGGGGAAAGACTCAGTAGAGGAAGAAGAATCAGCAAAGGAAACTGAGAAGGTACGAAGAGAAGCAGGAGAATGTCATGTCACAGAACTAAGGGCAGTGAATACTTTAAGTGAAATAAGGTCACCCAGGACTAGGTTTATAAAATATTCGTGGCTATCATGTCTTCTTTGGGTTGGGACGTGAAAGACAGAAGATATAGTCATAGTGTGTATATGTGTGTGTTAGTTGCTCAGTCATGTCCGACTCTTTGCAACCCCATAGACTGTAGCCCACCAGGCCTCTCTGTCCATGGGATTCTCCAGGCAAGAACACTGGAGTGGGTTGCCATTTCCTTCTCCAAAAGGAACTATAGAAAGAAAGAAAGTGAAGTCACTCAGTCCTGTCCAACTCTTTGTAACCACATGGACTGTAGCCTGCCAGGTTGCTTCATCCATGGAATTTTCCAGGCAGGTGTACTGGAGTGGGTTGCCATTTCCTTCTCCAATAATCATAGTACCTACTATTTATAGAGTACATGGTGCCTGATTACATCATTCAACTAACCAATCATATATTAACTGAGTGTGACTGTAGAGGAGTTTTATTCTTATGAGGGCAGAGCTGGGGACCACCCAGAGAAGCGCTGCTAGTGGTTACAGAGTCTCAGAGAAGGAGGCAGGTGTCAAAAGCTCAGTGCTTAAAGAAAATGCTACACTAGTTTGTTCAGCTTCAGTAATGAGGAGCAGGTGGAGAGACAGCGAGAGAGAAAGCAGCTTATTCTAAAAAGTATGAAGATTAAGCTTTGAGAGGAGTTCCTAGGCAGTCCAGGCTTCACCCTGCCACTGCAGAGGGCACAGTTTCAGTCCCTGGTCTGGGAACTAGGATCCCATATGTGATATGGCACAGCCAAAGGGGGAAAAAAGAGATTAAGATCTGAGGGTCTTGAAGCAGTCTGAGATTCAGTCTTAAGATTTAGAACATTAAAAAAAAAAGAGAGAGAGAGAGAGAAAAAGATTTAGGAGGTGAGGACTCTGTTCATCACCATGTCTTCTCACAAGACATTCAGGATCAGCAATTCCTGGCCAAGAAACAAAAGCTGAGTTGTCCCATTCAGCAGTGGATTTGGCTAAAAATTGAATTAGATAGAACTCCAAGAAGAGAGCAAGCTGGGTCTATAAGGAATCGCACAAGAAGATGAACATGTTTATTCTGTATCAAGTCACTTGTTTTCTACCATATCACTGAAAATATCAGTCTCGGGAAAGCTAGATGTGTTTTCTTGAGAAAATGATTTTTCTGTTAGTAGATTGACTCAGTAATAAATATGTGAGAACTTATGTCAATTAAAAAAAAGGATTTAGGAGGTTAAAACTGTGAGTTTCTGATTGGAACAAGTTCACCTACAGGCAGGGGCTTCCATAGGTGGTGCAGTGGCCAAGAGACGCACCGCAGAACAGGACAAAGATTACGGAAAGTCAGGAAAGCTGGGTCTAACAGAACTTTGCAGTTTAATTCACCTATGACTTCAGGCGACTCTCCTTCCGCTGCTAACCCCTGGGTCAGGAAGATGCCCTGGAGCAGAAGATGGCTACCAACTCCAGCATTCCTGCCTGGAAAATTCCATGGATTGAGGAGCCTGGCAGGCTACAGTCCATGGGGTCACAGACAGTTGGACTCGACTGAGCAGGAACTCAGGGATATCCATAGGCACTGATGCCTGTTCGATGTACAGAAAGGGAAGCACTCTGAGAGAATCTCCTTTAACAGGATGTTAGGGATTAAATCAGATTATCCATGGAGGAATGGAGTTCACTGTTAAAAAAGAAAGATCCCTTTCATTATTATTTCTTTTTTTTTTTTCCTTGATCATGCTGTGCAGTTTGTGGGATCTTAGTTCCTTTACCAGGAATTGAACCTGGGCCCCGAAATGAAAGTGTCCAGGCCTAACCACTGAACCCCCAGGGAATTCCCAAATGACCCATTTTAGATTGATTTATTTTGGTATATCCATCATTGAGAAATTATACAATGAGGCAGTTCCACTTGTCCATATGTGAAAGGATTTTTAGATATCTTTTTCAGTGAAAAATACAAAGGTACAAAGCAGTGCGTTTGGCGTGCTCTATTCAGAAAAGGATCTATACGGATATGTTTTGCATATACAAAGAATATGGAAAAAGCAAGAAACTGGCGACAAAGGTGGCCTGTGGGAGGGAAGCTTGGTGACCTGGGATCAAGGCAGAGAGTTTTCATTGTATATTTTTCTGAATGTTGTACCAAGTACTATTTATTTAATAAGCAAATATATGTAAACATGTAAAAGATGCCTTTGGTGAATCATTTCAGCAAGTTTCGTTTTTAATACAATCAGCCACTCCCTAATTTGCTTTGGAAATGTTGACATTTGTGTATTGGATTTTCTTAAATACCAGAGTCTGCAAGCCACACCCTGAATGCCCTAAATTTGAGGTCACCAACAAAACCAGCCATGCAAGTGTGATTTTCCAAAAGCCAAACAGCGCCAAGCAGCAGGGGGCTTAAAGTATTTCCAGCCTCTGAGAATGTCAGAGAGGAGGGCCCTTGGAAAGAATTGGTACAAGGTTCTTTTTTCTAAAGAGGCTGAAGGAGAAGAATCTTGTCTAACAAAGAGATGCCATGTTGTGACTTTATAAACATGGGAGAAAAAACCATCTCTCTGTCCTTATCTGCGTGAAGAACTCAAAAAGGATACACAGAACACTAACAGCAGCAGCTAGCTATGTGGAGAGGGAAGGTGAGGAATGGGAGGGTAGGAGACAGAGGTAGGAATGGGATTTTTCACTTTGAACCTTTCATAATCCTTGAACTATTTTTCGAACAACACAAACCTTTTTAAAAGCTGCATAAGGACATCCCACGTGGTCTAGTGGTTAGGGCTCCACAGTTCCACTGCAGGTGTCATGGGTTCCATCCCTGGTCAGGGAAATAATATCCTGCATGCTGCATAGCATGGCCAAAACTAATTAAAAAATTTTTTTTAATTAAAAAAATAAAAGCTTTGTAAAGAGAGATGGGGGCTTTCCTGATGGTTCAGATGGTAAAGAATCTGCCTGCAATGCAGAAGACCTAGGTTTGATCCCTGGGTCACGAAGACCCCCTGGAGGAGGAAATGGCAACTCACTCCAGTATTCTGGAGAATCCCATGGACAGAGGAGCCTGGTGGACTACAGTCCATGGAGTCTCAAAAAGTTGGATTAGACTGAACAACTATCACTTTCAAAGACAGATGGACCATGATATCTCCATGACTTACAATTCAGTTTTCAAAGAAGAGGTCCTGAGGCAATGGGCTCAGAGATAAATGAAGACTCTGATGTTGAAACCACATGTCAAATCCTGCTGCTTCACATGCCCGTGGCAGTAGGACTTATTTTGCCATGTTGAGATTTGTTTGAAATAACATGGGCCATCAGTTTGGCTTAGATCTTGTTTTTGATTATAGACAGATTTGCCAAAACCATGGAGTAGCAGCTCCTTACTAGTCTGGGCTCACTCTCATGGAGACACAGCACAGAGCAGGACAAAGATCAATAAACAGAAAGTCAGGAAAGCTGGGTCTAACTGAGCTTTGCAGTTTAATTTACCTGTGACTTCAGGCAACTCTCCTTAGGCCAATTTTCACACCTGTAACATGGAAGGATTAGATGAAATGATCTCTAACTCTGATAAAACTGAAGTCTGAAATAGCTCTTAGCAATTTAGGACAAAGGGGGAATTTATGAGAACTTTGTTCCTTTGACTTGAAGCTACAAGAATGAGCAAATAATCCTCTTGGCCCTTTTCTCCCACACCCCCCCAACCCCCACCATGATCATTAGTTACATCTGTGTTCTTCACTATTCAATAAACATTCCTTATGGAGAGTCACAGTGATATTTAAGGACCTAAGAAGTTCTGCAATAAAGAAACTCATATAGGGAACTCCCTGGCGGTCCAGTGGGTAGGGGGACTTCTCAGGTGGCACTAGTCATAAAGAACCCACTTGCCAGTGCAGGAGACATAATCGAACCCAGGTTCGATTCCTGGGTTGGGAAGATCCCCTGGAGGAGGGCATGGCAACCCACCCCAGTACTCTTGCCTGAAGAATCCCATTGTACAGAGGAGCTGGGTGGGCTACAGTTCATAGGGTTGCATAGAGTTGGATGTGACTGAAACGACTTAGCACGCACGCACGCCAGTGGGTAGGACCTGGTGCTTTCACTGCTGTGGCACAGGTTCAGTCCCTGGCTGGGCACCTGAAATCCCACAAGCTGTGTGGTGTGCCCCACCCTCCGCCAAAATAAATAAATAAATGAAAGAAAAAGTGGAAAAAAGAAACTCACATAATTTTACTTAACCCAACATTTTCCAAACTTACGTATATGGAACACTTTAGTGTGTCCTATAACTTCCATTTAGAACAGCTGGGATTCACATGCCTCTATTTTTAGGGAATACATGAGGTCAGCTATCATCTGGCAGTTAGGACAGTTCTGGGGCTTTTGCAAACATGGGAAGATTGAGCACATTCCTAAGGGAGCCTGAGAGTCTTGTGATTCAACGGAGCTCTCCACCCCACCAACTGAAAGAAAACCTTTCAACAATGGGAGCCTCAGAAACTCACTCATTTTATAGGAAGTTTCCCAATTAAGTACAAAGAGATCAGTGGACATCTTTTCCTATTCACGTCTGACTTTCAGATTTATTTTTTCTTTGGGGAACTTGCTTCGGTCACCCTTTTTGTTCAGAAATTATAGTTCTCTTTCTCTCCTTGCTGCAAAAGGTTTAATTCTCTCCCTCCAAATATTTTCACTCTCAAAACAGACAGGTAGGAAAAGTGTATGCACTGTGCCACACTTCACATCCTGCATTTGTTTTTGAGATTTTTTGCCCTCAATTCCCAAAGAAACACTGACTCATAATCACACATACACACACACACACACAAACAGTCATTTGGAAAAAATTAATTTAAAATCTGTTTTTCTTAAGACTTCTCAATTATTTTGGCCCCATCAGTAAGCATTCAGTTTAAAGACAATAAAAACTCTAGACAGGCAAAATCATGCCCAAAGCTATCATTGTACAGTGTATTGATGGCATATCTAGAGAAGCAACATGAAAAGTTACTTTTGCATTTAGTGGGTTTTTTGTTGTTGTTGTTTTGTTTTGTTTTTTTAGTTTTCAGGTTTGTAGCCTAAGCATTAAAAATGACCAGGTGGCAGTTCAGGCTTCCCTGAAGAACTGCAGCTGCAAGTAAATTCTTTTCTGACCAACCTTTATTACTGGCAGTTACCATGTAGTATATGTTGTCCCCTGTGCTCTCCTGAGACAGCGAGAAAGACATGGAAATGAGAAGGCAGCTGGATGGGGGTGGAGGAGGTACCCCCTAACTCTCCCACTCTGTCTACCTTAGCACCAGTTCTTTGATGGGTTGTCATTTATTTATCTGGCTGCATTGGGTCCAGTTGCGGCACGTGAGATCTTCGTTGTATCATGTGGCTCAGTAATTGGGTGCATGGGGTTTGTAGCTCGTGGACTCTTAGTTCCCTGACCAAGAATCAAACCCACATCCCCTGCATTGCAAGGAGGATTCCTTTTTTTAAAAAATATGCATATAATTTTATTAATTATTTTCGGCTGTGCTGGGTCTTCGTTGCTGGCTAGCTGCGGTGAGCAGGGTCTACTCTAGTTGCGGTACGTGGGCTCCTCATTGCAGCGGCTTCCCTTGATGCAGAGCACAGGCTCTAGGTGCCCGGGCTTCAGAAGTTGCAATATGTGGGCTCAGTAGTTGTGGCTCTCGGGCTCTAGAGCACAGTCTCAGTAGCTGTGGCACACAGGCTTAGCTGTCCCACAGCATGTGGGATCTTCTTGGATCAGGGATCAAACTTGTGTCTCTTGCACTGGCAGGAGGATTCTTTACCACTGAGCCATGCGGGAAGCCCAGCAAGGTGGATTCTTAACCACTGGACCACCAGGAAAGTCTCTTTGGTGGGTTGCCTTAATTCACCTGGGACATATTTACTGAAAGATGTGGTTGAATTTTAAAGAGAAGGCCATGAAATTAACTGGGAAGGAAATACCAAAAAGAAAATAAGTAAACATAATGGGAAAGAGATTACTTAGGATAATGGAGGGTGTGGTGGTTAATTTTATGTGTCAACTTGGTTAGTTTATGGTGCCTTGTTTGGTCAAACATTCCAGATACCGCTGTGAAGGTATATTTTAGAATCATTAACATGTATAATCACTTGACTGTTAAATTAGGCAGACTACTCTTTATAATGTGGGTGGGCCTCATCCATTCAGCTGAAAGCCTTATGAGCAAAGGCTGAGGTTTGCCAAGGGAGAAGGAATTTTGCCACTGCTGCTGCTGCTAAGTCACTTCAGTCCTGTCCGACTCTGCGCAACCCTGTAAACGGCAGCTGACCAGGCTCCCCAGTCCCTGGGATTCTCCAGGCAAGAACACTGGAGTGGGTTGCCATTTCCTGCTCCAATGAATGAAAGTGAAAAGTGAAAGTGAAGTCTCTCAGTTGTGTCGGACCCTCAGCAACCCCATGGACTGCAGCCTTCCAGGCTCCTCCATCCATGGGATTTTCCAGGCAAGAGTACTGGAGTGGGGTGCCATAACATGATAGAAATCCTGCCTGAGTTTCCAGCTTACTTGCCCACCCTGTGGATTTCAGACTTGAGACTGCAGACCCTTGCCTGAGCTTCCAGCCTGTCTTACAGATTTAGAATTTGCTGGCTCTCCGCAACTTGGAGAAGGCAATGGCACCCCACTCCAGTGCTCTTGCCTGGAGAATCCCAGGGATGGGGGAGCCTGGTAGACTGCCGTCTATGGGGTCATACAGAGTTGGACACGACTGAAGTGACTTAGCAGCAGCAGCAGCCCCAACTCTGATGTTTAAAACAAATCTGTTCCTCTCTCTACTCTATTGCCTGTTTCTCTGGAGAACACTGGCTAACACAGAGAACTCTAGGAAGGATGATCCTACAGGGAGAAAAAGAGCTGTTTGATCATAATCTGATAAAAGCTATCCAGTTTGACAGAGAACTTGCAGATAAATCAGTGACAGATATCTTAAAACTATGCAAGGGAAAAAATTGAAGCAACTGTTAACTTCAAGGAAAACAACAAAATGGCTTAAGAATTTAGGGTAATGGGACTTCCCTGGTGGTCCAGTGGTTAAGACTCAGCATTCCCAATACCAGGGGCCTGGGTTTGATTCCTGGTCAGGGAACTAGATCCCACATGCCGAAACGAAGAGTTTGCATGCTGTAATTAAAAGATACTGCATGTCACAACTAAGGATCCTGCATGCTGCAACAGAGATCTAAGATCCTGAGTGCCTCAACTAAGACCCAGTGGAGCCAAATAAATAAATAATTTTTTTTTTAAAAGACAGGGTAATTATAATGCCTCATTTGGTTTAGTTATAAACACTGAATTAAAAATTTTTTATAATTGAAGTACAGTTGATTAACAATGTGTTAGTTTCAGGTGTACAGCAAAGTGATTCAGCTTTACATATATATAAGAAATACACATATATTCTTTTTCTGATTATTTTCCATTATAGATTATTACAAGATATTGAATATACTTGGCTGTGTTATAGAGTAGCTCCTTGTTTTATCTATTTTTTCTATAGTAATATGCTTCTGGTAATCTCAAGCTCCTAATTTATTCCTCACCTTTCCTCTATGGTAACCATAAATTGGTTTTCTATGTCTGTGAGTCTGCTTCTGTTTTGTAAATAAGTTCATTTGTTTCATTTTGTTAAACTCCACATATAAGCAATTATTTTAGTTCAGTTCTGTTCAGTCGCTTAGTCGTGTCCGACTCTTTGCGACCCCATGAATCGCAGCATGCCAGGCCTTCCTGTCCATCACCAACTCCAGGAGTTCACTCAGACTCACGTCCATCGAGTCGGTGATGCCATCTAGCCATCTCATCCTCTGTTGTCCCCTTCTCCTCCTGCCCCCAATCCCTCCCAGCATCAGCAATATCACATGATATTTATCTTTCTCTGATTTACTTCACTTAGTATGATAATCCCTAGGTCTATCCATGATGTTGCAAATGGCATTATTTCTTTTCACGGCTGAGTAATATTCTGCTGTATGTATGTGCCACATCTTTATCCATTCCTCGGTCAGTGGACACTCAGGCTGCTTCCATGTCTTGGCTATTGTAAATAGTGCTGCTATGAAACTGGGGTTTTCATAGCAAAAAGATATGCATATGTTTTTGAACTAGAGTTTCTGTTTTTTCCAGATATATACCTAGGAATGTGACTGCTGGATCATGTGGTAACTCTAGTTTTAGTTTTTTAAGGGATCTCCATACTGTTCTCCATAGTGGATACCAATTTACATTCCCATCAACAGTGTAGGAGAGTTCCCTTTTCTCCTCTCGAGCATCTATTATTCATAGACTTTTAGAAGATGTCCATTCTGACTGGTGTGAGGTGATACCTTATTGTAGTTTTGATTTACATTTTTTTAATAATTAGCAAAGTCGGGCATCTTTTCACATGCTGTTGGCCATCTGTATGTCTTCTTTGGAGAAAAAAATATTGACTTAAGGAAAATGATGGTGGTGGAAGAAGTTATATGGAAGCTGTGGTGCAACTAAGTAAAATCTTCATCTTCACTGAGGAAGTTAAAAAATATCTAAAATTGGAAATTTAAGAAAAAGCAATGTTATTTAGAAACAAGGTGATAAATAACAGAAGAAACAACTAAAAGCATTGAAAGCAGCTGCTTGCTGATTAACTCCAGTGGCAGTGGGTGGGGCTAAGAACTGCTATTTATCATTACAATATTGTAGATAATTTTGTGTTTTTCAAGTCCATACTACTTCGATAAGAATAAAAACAAAATTAAAAGTTACACAAGTCTAATGTGAAAAATTTGGAAAGTATAAGAAAGAGAGAAAGTAACTATGTACATATTTGAAGAATAGGATTATTAAGTGAATTTGATATTAAGTTTTTAAATTTGAGGATTTAATTTGAGGGTTTTAAACTATAAATTAAATATAAATAGACAAATACTATAACAAAAGTACAATACTAGAGACTTCCCTGGTGGTCCAGTGGCTAAGGCTCCAAATGCAGGGGCTTGGGCTCAATCTTTGGTCAGGGGATTTAGACCCAAAGATCCCACAGGCCACAACGAAGATGGAAGACCCTACATGCTGCAACTAATACTCAGCACAGCCAAATAAAGAAATAAATATTTTAAAAAAGAGTACAATACTCTATGTAAAATATTGCAGGTATAATTACATATAGTGTAATCATATACAGTATGACCCCATGTGTTTATGTGTGTATTAGAAAGTAATCGGTACACCTGAAACTGATATAAAGAAAAAGGAAAATTGCTAACCACTTGGCAGTTAATTTATTCTACTGAAATTTGTGATTCCCAGTACACTACTCAACATACAATAAACATTATTATCTGCGATGATAACTTTCAGCCAGTTGAGGGCATCTAGTTGCTTAAAAGGAGTTCATTAAAATAAATAAAACATAACTGGGGGGAGGCGGTTATTTATAGGGGCTGAAGCAAGACAGACCTAAAACTGCAGCTTTGGGGAGAATCATCTGTTCTTGCCAGTCTTGTATCTCTCCTCAGACTTGAACTTGGCCTCTCATTTGGGCTTGAATTTGAGAACAGGTTCTCTGAAGACGTCCTTGTTGATTACAGCTTTATCCAAGGGGTTATCCACAGAGTACTTTGTGGGCCTGAGTTGATTGGAATGATGAACTTTCACAGAAGACTTGATCTTTGACTTCTTGGCAGTTTTCTTCTTGCCTATGGCCCTTGTCACTTTGCAGGGATAGCAATCAATTCCAGCCACCAGAACATGGTTGTAGATTCTGTCCAAGGTGCCATCATCAATGTTCTTCATGATGACTGATTGCGTTTGGAGTAGTGACCAGCCAGGACCAGCATCACATTCTGGGTATCATGAACTTGCCCATTTTGGCAGCAACCTCTCAGGTCTACAGCAGAAAGCACAAAATATTAGAAGGAAAGAAAAGAAAAGGGAAGGAGGGAAGGAAGGAAGTGCTCTGAGGAATGCCTTTCAAAAGGTTGCTTGGCAGTGACTGGGGCTGCGATTGAAAGTAGGGTGGGCAAGTGAGGTGTTAGGACTCACAGTGTAAGGAAACACACTCACAGGATCAAAAGCATGCAAGTGTAGGGGCTGTACCTGAACTTGAGGGCCTTCTTCAGTGCTGCAGAGACATCCCTAGATGCCTCCCTTGCCTCTGTCTTTGCCCTGATGAGGACAAAGAGCCGCTGGATTGTGGGCACTTGCTCCTTCTTTTTCATTCAGATATATGTTTAAATTCCTTATTACTCCAAGGTATGTGGGCCAGTGGCGTTAGAACCACCTGGGAACTTGTTTGAAATTCAGAATCTTAGCTCTGCCCCAGACTTGGCTAGCAGGCACCAGGCACGGTTCCTGCCTTCAGCTGGAGGGAATATTCAGAGGCAGTTGATGTCATGGCCACCAGAGGGAGGGACACACACTGCCAAGGACAAGATGCCTATTCCCTAAGGAACTGTGGTCTTTGCCAAGAGGCTGAGCTTCAGTTGGTGATACAATCACATGTCAGCTTAATGGAGGAAGAGCAGGTATTACCTTTGGGACAAAGAACAATTCAGAGCAATGTTTAAAAAGAAGGAAAAGGTTAATGGGTGTGAAACTGGGAAAAGGAGCAAGACAGAAAAAAAAAAGGTGCTAATATTCGAACCAGGTAATTCAAGTCCCATGGAGATGAAGAATGACAATATACTATAAGGTTGTTTATCTAAGAGTTTTTAAAAGAAAACTGTTATAAAACAGAAACTTGGATTTGGTGAATTATATCTAAATTATAAAAAGGCAGAGATAATACAGAATAGAAAATACGAAGGGAATGACTGTTCAGTGTTTCCATTAACCAGAAGTTAATTAATAAAGGTCCTGCTATATGTCTTTCTCCATTTGAAGGGAATGACTGTTCAGTGTTCCCATTAACCAGAAGTTAATTAATAAGGGTCCTGCTATATGTCTTTCTCCTTTTGACGGTTTAGTCCTAAGGCCTGTCCAACTCTTGCAATCCTACGGACTGTAGCCTATCAGGCTCCTCTGTCCAGGGGATTCTCCAGACAGGAATACTGGAGTGGGTTGCCATTTCCTTCTCCAGGGGATCTTCTTGAAGCAGAAATCAAACCCAGGTCTCCTGCATTGTAGGCAGTTTCTTTACTGACTGAGATACGAGGGAAGTCTGTTTCTCCATTTAGATTAGTAAAATAGATTAAAAGAGAACAGCAAAGAAATATATACTGCCACGGCAAATATTATTGGCTGTATGAGCCAATATTCATTCCTCACTAACCTCTTTCTTCTTTGCCTGCCTCTCTAGAAGATCATAAAGAGCTGAGCTTGCTTTCCGAGGAAGGATGACCATGTGATATAATTCTGGCTAATGAGACCTCTGTGAATGTCTCTAGAAATTATATGGAGCCATCACCACTCTTACCAGAATGGATTCAGAGTGATTGTTCCAGGGCCCGAAGTCAGGTTAAGGTGAGGTGAGCAAGACACTTACATTGGCATAAGATTCATAAAGAGCTGAGCTTGCTTTCCGAGGAAGGATGACCATGTGATATAATTCTGGCTAATGAGACCTCTGTGAATGTCTCTAGAAATTATATGGAGCCATCACCACTCTTACCAGAATGGATTCAGAGTGATTGTTCCAGGGCCCGAAGTCAGGTTAAGGTGAGGTGAGCAAGACACTTACCTTGGCATAAGATTTATAAGGGTGGCAAAAAATCAGTAATCAAAGTAATATTTCAATGCAATACTAAAAAAATACCAGTTAATGCAAAAGATTCATAATGAATGAAATAACATTTGAAATAAAGGCCAGATCTGACACCACCAGATTTTCAGAGTGAGGCAAATGAAGTATTATGAGTAGGATCAGATCACCCTAATTTCCAACTCACAGGGGAGGGCAGGGTGGGGGGTCAAGGGTGAGGGTCAAGATGAATAAGTGATTGGTGGCACTTAGGTTTTGTGCCTACTCTCTGGCTGCAATGGAGCCTTAAAAAAAGAGGTTATCTGTAATTTTCAGTTTTGAGAGGAAGAAGTGGGAAATACAGGAAAGGATTCAGGAGCTTGATGGTCAAAAAGAATGACGTGTCCACTACACTTACTGGAGTCATGGTAAAGTATCACCATTTGGGTCCATGCAGGGCTAGATCAGCAATCAGGTTTCTCAGGAGGCAGGTAAGGTGGTCTAGTATTCCCATCTCTTTAGTGTAGTCAATGAAGCAAAAGTAGATATCTTTCTGGAATTCCCTTGCTTTTTCTATGATCCACTGGGTGTTGGCAATTTGATCTCTGGTTCCTCTGCCTTTTCTAAATCCAGCTTGTACATCTAGAAGCTCATATACTGTTGAAGGAGGACCCCTTCCAGGACCCTACACTGGGCTCTTGTCTAACACTCGGAAATGAATTGTCCGAGGAGACACATGTGCTGACAAAGCAAGAGATTTTTATTGGGAAAGAGCACCCTGGTGGAGAGCAGCAGGGTAGGGGAACCCAGGAGAACTGCTCTGCAGAACTGGCTTGCAGTCTCAGGTTTTATGGTGATGGGATTAGTTCCTGGGTTGTCTTTAGCCAATCATTCTGACTCAGAGTCCTTCCTGGTGGAGCACGCCTTTTTCAGCCAAGATAGATGCCAGCGAGAAAGATTCTGGGAGGTGGTTGGACATGCGGTGTCTCCTTTTGACGTTTCCCAAACTCTTCCAGTTGGTGGTGGCTTATTAGTTTTGTGTTCCTTACCAGGACCTCCTGTCGAAAACAACTCATGCAAATGGCTACTATGGTGCCTGGCCAGGGTGGGCAGTTTTAATCAGTGTGCTTCCCCTAACAACTCTCCCCTGAGAGACTTCACACTCAAGATACTTCTTGGGAATTGGGGCAGAGGTCTTTCTTCTGTAACTTGTTCCTGCTGTGCATGAGTGTAGGCCTGCCTAGCAGAGCAGAAGTCTCTACCTGATTTAAGGCGAGGTATATTTTGCTTGAAACCAGCACTCACCCTTGTAATAACAGCAATTTAGTTTAAAACTGTTGGCTCCTCTCAGAGATGGAATAGACATGGGCCAAACAGGAGACCTAGCAGGATGGTCATTACTGGTCCCCAGAAACAGGAGGCAACATTTGGGGTGAGGGCTGCAGGGTTTGTGACTTTTTTTTTTTTTTTTTGATTGGTTGGTGGTGAGGCAACAGAGCTATACTCCAGGAATCTTGCGTTTAGTCTGAAGTTACCATCCTCCACCTGGGTCAGGGCTCCAGTTCTGTAGAAGAACTCAAAGACATTGTTAGGCATATTTCTTTGAATAGGAACCAGGACCATGTCTGGAAGCTGTACCAACCTTTGATTGTTTCTCCACTGTTTCTGTATCCCCTCCCATCCCTGCTTAGCAATTGTTTGAATCCACCCTTTTAGAACTCTGAATGAAGTCTATATCCTACAGACAAGAAATGGAGAACACAGAACTGATCTCTACTCCAGAGCCCCACAGAGTTCTTCTCAGTTTTAATTTAGGGAACTAGGCAACTATGATTATGATAACTTCCTGTCAAAATGGGGCATAGGACTGCCTCAGCTTGGAGAATAGACACTGAGTTGGAAGTATTCCTGAGTTCCAAGTTCTAGATCTGAGTTTTGTATGATTAAAATCTCAGTTCCTTGGTCTGCCATTTGGGTGTAACATACCCAGTTAGGAGTAGTTGGAGGAGTGATAACTGAAATTTTAATAGACAAAATCAATCTCATTTCTTTTTAGAAGAGTAGACCTGAAACCCAGTCTGGACTTGGCATTTCAGGGAGACTTGTAGCCAGGGAGCCAGTCGCCTAGTTTTATAAAAGGTAAGGCTGCAGTTACTAGCTTCAGCAGACATTGTTTTGAGAATGGTGTCATCCAAGCCTGACATGACTCAGAAAACTCAAGTGTTTAGCAATATAAAATCTAATCTGATGCCCATAGCATCACCTAGTTATTTCCCAGGATATCTGAACCATAGCTACTCTATTTTGACTTTTAATTATAAAATTTTCCTTAATAGCCAGAGCAGATGTCACCATTAATGACGTCAGTATTGAGAGAGTCATTTCCTAGGCAGGTTGATAAGAAGTCTAGGGGTCCCCAAGGAGAGAGGGGTCTGGAATTCTCAAGGAGGAAGAAAGGACAAACTTATTTCTCTACATTCCTTAGGATTATATAACAACAATGTATTCTGCCTGAGGACAGTCTCTGGATTAAACCTGGCTAATTCTCTTATCTTAAAATGTAAAGTATGGGAGTAGGTCTGGTGAGGTCTTTACAACCTCCAGACCTTCTTTGGATTAGTTGGAGAATATATAAACTCATTGCTAAGACTAGCAGGCGGGTACTCTTTCTACCCCCTTCTGATGCCTATGTCAGAAGCTTTTTCTATCTCCTTTATACTTTAATAAAACGTTATTACACAAAAGCTCTGAGCGATTCAAGCCTCGTCTCTGGCCCCGGATTGAATTCTTCTCCTCCGGGGGCCAAGAATCCCGGCGTCGTGATTCAACAACAACCTTTCAGTGTTTCTCTAGGTATAAGAAGATGCAAGAATTGGGACTCATAAAATCTTCTGAAAAGATCGAACTATCTGGACCTGTTCTGCCAGTTTTTCCCAGAGCACAGAGTGCCTCATTTCTGATTTTCACCCTGAACTCCTTTCAGGGGAGTTGAAGGTCAGCTGTTGCAGTGACACATGATGGCAAGTGTCAGTTTTCAGTTGGCAGAGCCCTTTTTTGCTCATAAACTTGACCATGATTTTGAGAGGGGCGTTTCATGACCGTTTTATCCCATGGTGCTGAGAATGTCCATTCTCAGGTCTGGCAAAGATTTTGTTGACAGGCCACTCAGTGTGCTAGGCCATAAAACAGTATCCAAAATTCTCTGGACCACCTGTCTTACTAGCCTCTTAGTCCAGGAAAACATTCCCTCTTGTTGCTTCTTTCCATATCTAGAGTTACACTGTTACCATCATTGATCTCACATGGAACTATATATTATTTTATCAGAGGCCTCAGTCACACATTTGGCAGTGTAAGAAACAGCAATTTTGTAAAACAGATGAAATACAAATAATATAGCCAGCAGTATTAGTAAAGTCATAAGTAAGACTTGTTAAGAACTGCCATTAAATGTAGCCCAGTATATCCCAGGACTTAGTCTACTCTGTATGAATCTTTATATTCCAGGGAAATTATATATTGGCACTGTCTATAAGGCACATAGCCCAGTTATCTGTTGTTAAAAAACTAAAATTCCACCTAGTAAATTTTAAGTTGTAATCGGCTTTGTTCAGTCTTCATGAATCAGGCGGTATCCCAGCTAGTACAGAGAAAGGTGCTTGAAGACCTTGTGCAGAATGGATGGTTTTTACAGGCAGGAGGAAGGTGGGCAAGGAAGCAATCAGCAAATCAAAGGAAAGGATTGTTTTAGGCCAGATCACCTTATGTGGGGAAAGGGTGAGGCTGAACCATGCAGATGCCATCTTTTTCCTTTGTAGGGGTTGTGGAGGGTGGGATGGAGAGGATCCAAATGACAGATTACCTTGTTGGTGCTCATTAGAAAATTCCAGGATGAATGACTGAGACTACATTCCCCAGGGAAAGTAAAAACTCCAATTAGATGAGGTATTAAATCTAAGTTTGTTATAATTGGGTTCAGCATAAATGATGCCATTTTGGGCCTATGGTTTCCTTTTTAACACTACAAACTTACCCTTTGTAACCAAAAAGGACCTACTGTATAGTATGGGGAGCTCTACTCAACATTCCATAATAATCTAAGTAGGAAAAGAATTTTAAAAAGAATAGATATATGTATAAATGAATCACTTTGCTGTATAGCTGAAACCAACACAACATTGTAAATCAAATATAGTCCACTATAAAATAAAACACTGGGCTGGAAGAAGCACAAGCTGGAATCAAGATTGCCAGAAGAAATATCAATAACCTCAGATATGCAGATGACACCACTGTTATGGCTAAAAAGCCTCTTGATGAAAGTGAAAGAGGAGAGCAAAAAAGTTGGCTTAAAGCTCAGCATTCAGAAAACGAAGATCATAGCATCTGGTTCCATCATTTCATGGGAAATAGATGAGGAAACAGTG
>SJYC01034727.1:0-23381 GCA_006408675.1 Madoqua kirkii
TGCATAAGGTCTTCAGAGCTCAGCCTTTTTTATGGTCCAACTCTCACATCCATAACTGACTACTGGAAAAACAATAGTTTTGACAAGATGGACCTTTGCTGACGAAGTAATGTCTCTGATTTTTAATATGCTGATCAGGTTGGTCATAGCTTTTCTTCCAAGAAGCAAGTGTCTTTTAATTTCATGGCTGCTGTCACCATCTGCAGTGATTTTAGAGCCCCAAAACATTAAATCTTTTACTGTTTCCATTGTTTCCACATCTATTTGCCATGCAGTGACTGTACTGGATGCCATGATCTTAGTCTTCTAAATACTGAGTTTTAAGACACCTGTTTTCACTCTTCTCTTTCACTTTCGTTAAGAGGCTCTTTTGTTCCCCATTTCTCTCTGCCATAACTGTGGTGTCATCTGCATATCTGAGGTTATTGATATTCTCCTGGCAATTTCAAGTCCAACTTGTGTTTCATCTAGCCTGGAACTGCATAAAAGTTAAATAATCAGGGTGACAATATACAACCTTGATGCACTCCTTTCCTTATTTGGACCTGTCTGTTGTTCCATGTCCAGTTCTACCATAACTTCTTGACCTTCATACAGATTTCTCAGGAGGTATGTCAGGTGGTCTGGTATTGCCATCTCTTTAAGAATCTTCCACAGTTTGTTTTGATCCACACAATCAAAGTCTTTGGCACAGTCAATAAAGCAGAAGTAGATGTTTTTCTGGAACTCTCTTGCTTTTTTGATGATCCAATGCTGCTGTTGCTGCTGCTAAGTTGCTTCAGTCGTGTCCGACTCTGTGCGACCCCATAGACGGCAGCCCACTGGGCTCCCCCATCCCTAGGATGCTCCAGGCAAGAATACTGGAGTGGGTTGCCGTTTCCTTCTCCAATGAATGAAAGTGAAAAGTGAAAGTGAAGTTGCTCAGTCGTGTCTGACTCTTAGCAACCCCATGGATGTTGGCAATTTGATCTCCAGTTCCTCTCCCTTTTCTAAATCCAGCTTGAACATCTGGAAGTTCATGGTTCATGTACTGCTGAAGCCTGGCTTGGAGAATTTTGAGCATTACTTTGCTACTGTGTGAGGTGAGTGCAATTTTGTGGTAGTTTAAACATTCTTTGGCAGTTGCTTCTTTGGAATTGGAATGAATACTGACCTTTTCCACTCCTGTGACCACTGCTATGTTTTCCAAATTTGCTTGTATACTGAGTACAGCACTTTCACAGCATCATCTTTTAGGATTTTTAAATAGCCCAACTGGAATTACATCACCTCCTCTAGCTTTGTTCACAGTGATACTTCCTAAGGCCCACTTGACTTTGCATTCCAGGACGTCTGGCTCTGGATGCGAGTGATCACACCTTCATGGTTATCTGGGTCATGAAGATCTTTTTTGTACAGTTATTCTGTGTTTTCTTGCCACCTCTTCTTAATATTTTCTGCTTCTGTTAGAGCCATATCACTTCTGTCCTTTATTATACCCATCTTTGCATGAAATGTTCCCTTGCTATCTCTAACTTTCTTGAAGAATCTCTAGTCTTTTCCAGTCTATTGTTTTTCTCTGTTTCTTTGTACTGATCACTGAGGAAGGCTTTCTTATCTCTCCTTCAAATCTTTGGAACTCCACATTCAGATGGATATATTGTTCCTTTCCTCCTTTGCCTTTAACTTCTCTTCTTTTCTCAGCTGTTTGTAATGCCTTAGACAACCATTTTGCCTTTTTGAATTTCTTTTTCTTGGGGATGGTCTTCATCACTGCCTCCTATAGAGTGTTATGAACCTCCATCCATAATTCTTCAGGCACTCATTCTATCAGATCTAATCCCTTGAATCTATTTGTCACTTCCACTGTAGAATCATAAGGGATTTTATTTTGGTCATACCTGAATGGTCTACTAGCTTCCCTACTTTCTTCAACTTATGTCTGAATTTTTTAATAAGGAGTTCATGATCTAAGCCACAGTCAGCTCCCAGTCTTTTTCTTGCTGGTTGTATAGAGCTTCTTCATCTTTGGCTACAAAGAATATAATCAGTCTGATTTCAGTGTTGGCCATCTGGTGATGTCCATGTGTAGAGTCTTCTCTTGTGTTGTTGGAATAGGGTGTGTTCTTTGACCAGCATGTTCTCTCGGAAAAATTCTGTTAACCTTTGCCCTGTTTCACTTTGTGTTCCAAGGCCAAAGTTGCTTGTTACTCCAGGTATCTGATGACTACCTACTTTTGCATTCCAGTCCCCTAAAATGAAAATGACATTTTCTGTTAGAGTGTTAGTTCTAAAAGATCCTGTAGGTCTTCATAGAACCATTCAACTTCAGCTTCTTTGGCATAAATGGTCAGGCATAGACTTGGATTACTGTGATATTGAATGATTTGCCTTGGAAATGAACAGAGATATTTTTGTTTTTGAGATTGCATCCAAGTACTGCATTTCAGACTCTTTGGTTGACTATGATGGCTACTCCATTTCTTCTAAGGGATTCTTGCCCACAGTAGTAGATATAATGGTCATCTGAATCAAATCCACCCATTCCAACCCATTTTAGTTTACTAATTCATAAAATGTCAATATTCACTCTTGTCATCTCCTATTTGCCCATTACCAATTTACCTTGATTCATGGACCTAACATTCCAGGTTTCTATGCGATATTGCTCTTTATAGCATTAGACTTTGCTTCCATCACCATTCAGATCCACAACTGGGTGTTGTTTTTGCTTTGTCTCTGTCTCTTCATTCTTTCTGGAGTTATTTCTCTACCAATCTCCAGTAGCATATTGGGCACCTACTGACTTCAGGAGTTCATCTTTCAGTGTCCTATCTTTTTGCCTTTTCATAATGTTCATAGGGTTCTCAAGGCAAGAATACTGAAGAGGTTAACCACTCCCTTCACCGGTGGACCACATTTTGTCAGCATTCTCTACCATGACCCATCTGTCTTGGGTGGCCCTACATGGCACGGCTCATAGTTTCATTGAGTTAGACATAGCTGTGGTCCCTATGATCAGTTTGTTTAGTTTTCTGTGGTTGTGGTTTTCATTCAGGCTGCTCTATGATGGATAAGTAGAAAAGGTTCATGGAAGCTTCCTGATGGGAGAAACTGACAGAAGGGAAATCTGGGTTTTGTTCTGATGGACAGGGCCATGCTCAGTCAATCTTTAATTCAATTTTCTGTTGATGGGCTGGCTGTGTTCCCTCCCTGTTGTCTGGCCTAAGGCCAAACTATGGTGGAGGTAATGAAGATAATAGTGACCTCCTTCAAAAGGTCCTATGTTTGTATTGCTGTGCTCAGTGTCCCTGACCTTCCAACAGGCCACCACCAACCCACTCCTCTGCCAGAGACTCCTAGACACTCATGGGCAAATCTGAGTAAGTCTTTTGTGGGGTCACTGCTCCTTTCTCCTGGGTCCTGGTGCATACAAGTTTTTTTTTGTGCCCTCCAAGTGTCTGTTCTTGGGGCCAATGACAATTCTCCCAGAAACAGGCCATGAAGGAGGTGTATGACCTCTCAGCAGGTTAGGGCCAGGTTGAGAACAGTGATGTTGGAACACAAAGTGGTGTATTTGTCTTTCTCTGATGCTGGGCAAAGAGGACATTCCACATTCTCTAGGCTCCATAGCCTTTCTCAAGCAGGGCCCCTGGAACTTTGGGTCAGATAGACCCAAGTTTCCCAGATAATCTCTGCTTTCCTAGGCTGCCTGATCTGTAATTTTCCTCATCAGAATTCACTATTCATATGTCAGCTGTGTGGCCCAAATGCAATCTGTTATTCTCATTTGCTGGTTTGGTTGTTTATCCAGGTTTCTTCGTCTGCTTCTCTTTGAATTTGTTATCTAAATATATATCTGCTGAGCTTGAATTATTTTTACTTCTTTTCCTTTTAGCTACCCAGCCAATTTTGAAAGCTGCTTTTCCAAACAGTCAATTTATAAGTCAGTAATTTGGAACAGTTTTAAGCATAGCTCAGTCTCATTTTTATGAACCTCCTCCTTCCTTTCTGCTTTCCTCCCAAGAAATGCCAACTCAGTGAGTATCATGAACTGTGTAAGAAACGTTGAGACATAATGAAGCAAAACGCAGAGAAAGTGATTGGTTGAACTAGTCACAAAAGGAGACACCAGGTCTGAAGGAAAGAATGCTGGTACCAGGAAGGTCTCTTAAAACAGGTAGCACTCACTCCAGGAAAAAAAAAAAAAACAACCCTACAATAAAACTGACTGATAGTTCCGTTGGTGGAACATTTGAAGTCTAGGAGCAATGAGGTCATGAGGGACATTAAGCAGAGAAGATCAATCATCACACCATTTATACAAGATCCTCATGGAGAGAACAGCTTATTTCTCAATACTAGCACCTGTGTTCAAAAGTCTCTACAAACTTAAAGTTGCAAAGATGGCCATATCCCAGCTCAAGTTAGCTCTCAGCCCATCAGTTGCCATTTATCTGGGTCAGTGATATTTAAGAATTGAACATATTAGAAGGAAAATTGCGTAGCTTGATTTTGGATGTCCCCATCACCACCCCATTCTTTTCTGTTAGAGAATCGTCTGTAATCTTCCTACACTTTGTGTATACAAGTCACCAATAAAGGTCTTTAGTGATCTATTCAAGTTTAACAATTATCTTCCTTAAGGATACAAAAGTTTTGTACAGAATCTAATTGTCCATAAATACACAAACATTTGATTTGCTATTGTACTGGGGAAACTAGATCACAGTGGAATGTAATATTCTCCAGAATAAAATATTTGGATCTAAAATAAGGGATCAGGAAGAACAAACTGGTAAAGGGAAGAGAAAAATCTGTCTCTGAAAGAGCCACCCACACAGTGAGCACTGAATAGGCCTTGGATGTGGATCTGAGCTGATAAGTAGCAAAAATGTGCATTCATACATATCTTCACAAGCATCTCTCTGCAATGGTTAATCTCAAAGTAATCCAGCATCTCCACTTCAATTTGAGTTTGAAGGGGGCTCATTTAAGTAGGTTAAAAAAAAGTGCCCCAAATATGCACATGTTAACAAATCAAAGAAATTCACTTCCAGGAAAAAAAAAAAAAGAGCAGAATTATAAGCCTTGCTTTCTTATTGTATAATAATAGAGGAAGAAAGAGAGGAAAGAATGAGAATAAAAGGAAGAAAAAAGAGGAAGAGAAGAGAGAGGGAGAGGAGAGGGAAAGAAGGAGAGACAGACTTTCTTAACATTAAATCCCAGCTCCGTGACATTAAAGAAGTCTCTCAACCTCCTTGAATCCTACCTTTTTCATCTTTAACAAAGTAAAATAAGACCTTTGCTGAAAAACATTGTGAGGATTAAGTGTAAGATAATATTTATAAAGAATCTGGCCCATAATGCTCAGTCATGTCTGATGGGTTGCAACCCCACTGATTGTAGGCCCCCCAGGCTTCTTTGTCCATGGGATTCTGAAGGCAAGAATACTGGAGTGGACTGCCATTCCCTTCTCCATGGATCTTTCCAACCCAGAGATTAAACCTGGGTTTCCTGCATTGCAGACAGATTCTTTACCATTTGAGCTACTGGGAAGTCCTAAAGGGAAGTGGGGGCAGATGATAGTAATAACTTATGACAACAACAATATTGATGAAAAGGAAAAGGGAGAGAAGGTGACAGAGAGGGAAAGGAAAATATATCCACAAAATCTGACATTGTAGAAAAAAAAAGATGTAGCAATTCCAAAGCCTTTGACTGTGTGGAACACAAGAAACTGTGGAACATTCTGAAAGAGATGGGAATACCACACCACCTGAACTGCCTCTTGAGAAACTTGTATGCAGGTCAGGAAGCAACAGTTAGAACTGGAGATGGAACAACAGACTGCTTCCAAATAGGAAAAGGAGTACATCAAGGCTGTATATTGTCACCCTGCTTATTTACCTTACATACAGAGTAGATCATGAGAAATGCTGGGCTGAAAGAAGCACAAGCTGGAATCAAGACTTCCAAGATAAATATCAATAGCTTCAGATATGCAGCCACCCTTATGGCAGAAAATGAAGAGGAACTAAAAAGCCTCGTGATGAAAGTGGAGAGTGAAAAAGTTGGCTTAAAGCTCAACATTCAGAAAATGAAGATCATGGCATCCGGTCCCATCACTTCATGGGAAATAGATGGGGAAACAGTGTCAGACTTTATTTTGGGGAGGGGCTCCAAAATCACTGCAGATGGTGATTGCAGCCAGGAAATTAAAAGACGCTTACTCCTTGGGAGAAAAGTTATGACCAATCTAGATAGCATGTTGAAAAACAGAGACATTACTTTGCCAACAAAGGTTCATCTAGTCAGGGCTACGGTTTTCCCAGTGGTCATATATGGACGTGAGAGTTGGACTGTGAAGAAAGCTGAGCATTGACGAATTGATGCTTTTGAACTGCAATGTTGGAGAAGACACTTGAGAGTCCCTTGGGCTGCAAGGAGATCCTACCAGTCCATTCTGAAGGAGATCAACCCTGGGATTTCTTTGGAAGGAATGATGCTAAAGCTGAAACTCCAGTACTTTGGCCACCTCATGTGAAGAGTTGAGTCATTGGAAAAGACTCTGATTCTGGAAGGGATTAGGGGCAGGAGGAGAAGGGGATGACCGAGGATGAGATGGCTGGATGGCATTACTGACTCGATGGACGTGAGTCTGAGTGAACTCTGAGAGATGGTGATGGACAGGGAGGCCTGGCGTGCTGCAATTCATGGGGTTGCAAAAGTCAGACATGACTGAGCGACTGAACTGAACCGAACTGATAATGAGCCAGAATGAGCAGATTTAATTCAGACGACCATTATATCTATTACTGTTGGCAAAAATTGCTTAGAAAAAAGGAAATAGCCCTCATAGTGAACAAAATAATCTGAGATGCAGTTCAGTTCAGTTCAGTCAGTCAGTCATGTCTGACTCTTTGTAACCCTATGAATCCCAGCAGGCCATGCCTCCCTGTACTTCACCAACTCCGGGAGTGCACTCAAAACCATGTCCATTGAGTCTGTGATGCCATTCAACCATCTCAACTTCTGTCATCCCCTTCTCCTGCCCTCAATCTTTCCCAGCATTAGGGTATTTTCAAATGAGTCAGTTCTCATCAGGTGGCCAAAGTACTGGAGTTTCAGTTTTAAAATCAGTCCTTCCAATAAACACCCAGGACTGACCTCTTTTAGCATAGACTGGTTGTATCTCCCTGCAGTCCAAGGGACTCTCAAGAGTCTTCTCCAACACCACAGTTCAAAAGCATCAATTCTTCGGTGCTCAGCTTTCTTCATAGTCCAACTCTCACATTCGTAAATGACCACTGGAGAAACCATAGCTTGACCAGATTGACCTTTATTGACAAAGTAATGTCTCTGCTTTGTGATTTCACCATCTGCAGTGATTTTGGAGCCCCGCAAAATGAAGTCAGCCACTGTTTCCACTGTTTCTCCATCTATTTGTCATGAAGTGTTAGGACCACAGGCCATGATCTTAGTTTTATGACTGTTGAGCTTTAAGCCAACTTTTGTACTCTCGTCTTTCACTTTCATCAAGACACTCTTTAGTTTTTCATTTTCTGCCATAAGCCTGGTGTCATCTGCATATCTGAGGTTATTGATATTTTTTCTGGCAATGTTGATTCCAATTGTGCTTCTTCCAGCCCAGCATTTCTCATGATATCCTCTGCATATAAGTTAAATAAGCAGGGTGACAATATACAGCCTTGATGTACTCTTTTTCCTATTTGGAACCAGGCTGTTGTTCCATGTCCAGTTCTAATTGTTACTTCCTGACCTGCATATAGGTTTCTCAAGAAGCAGGTCAGGTGGTCTGGTATTTCCATCTCTCTCAGAATTTTCCACAGTTTCTTGTGATCCACACAGTCAAAAGATTTGGCGTAGTCAATAAAGAAGAAATAGATGTTTTTCTGGAACTCTCTTGCTTTTTTGATGATCCAGTGGATGTTGGCAATTCGATCTCTGGTTCCTCTGCCTTTTCTAAAACCAGCTTGAACATCAGCGAGTTCACGGTTTACATATTGCTGAAGCCTGGCTTGGAGAATTTTGAGCATAACTTTACTACCATGTGAGATGAAGGCAATTGTGTGGTAGTCTGAGCCTTCTTTGGCATTACCTTTCTTGGAATTGGAATGAAAATTGAGATTTTCCAGTTCTGTGGCCACTGCTGAGTTTTCCAATTTTGCTGACCTATGAGTGTAGCACTTTAGCAGTATCATCTTTAGGATTTGGAATAGCTTAGCTGGAATTCCATCACCTCCACCAGCTTTGTTTTTTGTGATGCTTCCTAAGGCCCACCTGACTTCACATTCCAGGATATGAGTGATCACACCACTGTGATTATCTGGGTCATAAAGATTTTTTTGTACAGTTCTTCTGTGTATTCTTGCCACCTCTTGTTAATATCTTCTGCTTCTGTTAAGTCCATACCATTTCTGTCCTTTTTCGAGCCCATCTTTGCATGAAATGTTTCCCTGGTATCTCTAATTTTCTTTACGAGATCTCTAGTCTTTCTTATTCCATTGTTTTCCCTTTATAGCTTTTAAAAAATTTTTCACCTCTCTGATGCCATCAGCATCCACTCATCCTGTTCCTTATTCCTTCATGGTCCCATAAAATGCCCAGTGTTCTCTGTACAAAGAGGAGTTCATTTCTCACTAAACTTCACTGCAATAATATTGCTGTAGTTCAGTTGCTGAGTCATGTCCAGCTCTTTTCAAACCCATGAACTGCAGCACACCAAGCTTCCTCGTCCTCCATTATCTCACCGAGATTGTTTAAACTCATGTCTATTGAATCAGTGATGCCATCCAACTATCTCATCCTGTGTCACCCCCTTCTCCTCTTGCCCTCAATCTTTCCCAGCATCAGGGATTTTTCCAATGTGTTGGCTCCTCGCATTAGATGGTCAAAGTATTGGAGCTTCAACTTCAACACCAATCTTTCCAATGAGTACTCAGAGTGGATTTCCTTTAGGATCCTTTAGGATTGACTGGTCTGATCTTGCTGTTGAGGGACCCTCAAGAATCTTCTCCAGCACCACAGTTTGAAAGTATCAATTCTTTGGCACTCAACCTTCTTTATAGTCTAACTCTCATATCCATACATGACTAATGGAAAAACTCTAGCTTTGACAATATGAGGGATGACAGAGAATGACATAGTTGGATAGCATCACCAACTCAATAGACAGGAGTTTGAGCAAGCTCCAGGAGTTCATGATGAACAGGGAAGCCTGATGTGCTGCAGTCCATGGAGCTACAAAGAGTTGGACACGACTGAGTGACTGAACTGAATTGACAATATGAACCCTGTGTTAGCAAAGTGATGTCTCTGCTTTTAATGTACCAAGTTTTCATAGCTATTCTTCCAGGAAGCAAGCGTCTTTTAATTTTTTGGCTATTCCAATAGTATATTACTGACTAAAATCTGTGTTTAACACTTTAACTAATGTCTGTGTTTATCTATCTTTGACAATACATACAACAGCCTGGATCAATCTCCAGAGAATTATGCTGAATGAAACAAAAACAAAACAAAACCTCAGTCCCAATTTTACTGTATAATTTTACATGCATAACATTCTGAAGTACCAACATTAGAAATGGAGAACAGACTAGGGGCTTCCAGGGATTGAGCTGAGGATGTGCAGGAATTGTGCGGGAGAGAAATGGGTGTGCTTTAAAAAGGGGAATGTAAGAGACCCTTGTGGTGGAGAAATTGACATGTATTTTGACTATGTCAATGTTGGTATCCTGGCTCTGATGTTGTACAACTGTTTTGCAAGACATTGGTAAAAAGTAGGCAAAGGGTACACCAGACACTTTGCATTATTTTTTATAACTTGAAATCAATTTGCAATTAACTCACATTGCTAAAATATTAAAAAAAACACCTATGGTAATTAGAAATCTTATAGGGCTGTATGTTTAAAAATTACAATGTCTTCTCTAAAACTTAAACGTTTTTGACATTTAAGGGTATTTCTATAAAATCCAAAGATGATTTCATGAAATCTATTTTTATATTTCCACATTTCCTTATTTTTTGGTATGAAGTTATTTTTAAAAAGCTGCTGTTGTACTCAAAATGTTTTACTGTAAATGTCAAGGAGCTTGTTTTTTGGTCACTTAGGACATGATGTATAGTAGTCTCTCTTGAAGATATTATATAGCATGAAAATGTTTAACAAGTGTGTAATATTGACTATGTTACTTGCATTTTCTGAAACTCCTTAATTACATCTGTAATATGTGAGACATTTGAACCTAGATTATAAGGTAGTTCTTTGAGGATAAAATGACAATTTTTGTAAGCATATACACTGCCATATGATAAAATAAAAATTAGGGGTTATCAGTAATATTTATAAATGACTTTTATTCTTTTGAAAATGGTTCTCATTATGATGCAACTAATTAACTGTATTATGTTTAAATCCCTTAGCTATTAAAAATAAATATTTAGTATTTTGGGGAGAGATCATAGCATTTCCAATCTACTGAAATAATTCTCTAAAACATGTTCTAAACTAACTTCTGTTCAGTTCAATTCAGTCCCACAGTCGTGTCCGACTCTTTGTGACCCCATGAATCACAGCACACCAGTCCTCCCTGTCCATCACCAATTCCTGGAGTTCACTCAAACTCATGTCCATCGAGTCAGTGATGGCATTCAGACATCTCATCTTCTGTCATCCCCTTCTCTTCCTGCCCCCAATCCCTCCCAGTATCAGGGTCTTTTCCAATGAGTCAACTCTTCTCTTGAGGTGGCCCAAGTATTGGAGTTTCAGCTTCAGAATCAATCCTTCCAATGAGCACCTTGGACTGAACTTCTTTAGGATGGACTGTTTGGATCTCCCTGGAATCCAAGGGACTCTCAAGAGTCTTCTCCAACACTACAGTTCAAAAGTATCAGTTCTTCAGCACTCAGTTTTCTTCATAGTCCAACTCTCACATTTATACATGACCAATGGAAAAACCATAACCTTGACTAACGGACTTTTTTTTGGGCAAAGTAATATCTCTGCTTTTGAATACACTGTCTAGGTTGGTCGTAACTTTCCTTCCAACGAGTGTCTTTTAGTTTTATGGCTGCAATCACCATCTGCAGTGATTATGGAGCCCCCAAAAATAAAGTATGACATTGTCTCCACTGTTTACCCATCTATTTGCCATGAAGTTATGGGACCAGATGCCATAATCTTTGTTTTCTAAATGTTGAGCTCTAAGCCAACTTTTTCACTCTCCTCTTTCACTTTTATCAAGAGGCTTTTTAGTTCCTCCTTACTTTCTGCCATAAGGGTGGTGTCATCTGCATTTCTGAGGTGATTGATATTTCTCCCGGCAATCTTGATCCCAGCTTGTGTTTCTTCCAGCTCAGCGTTTCTTATGATGTACTCTGCATATAAGTTAAAGAGGCAAGGTGACAATATACAGCCTTGATGTCCTCCTTTTCCTATTTGGAACCAGTCAGTTGTTCCATGTTTGATCCTAACTGTTGTTTCCTGATCTGCATATAGGTTTCTCAAGAGGCAGGTCAGGTGGTCTGGTATTCCCATCTCTTTCAGAATTTTCCACAATTTATTGAGTTCCACACTGTCAAAGGCTTTGGCATAGTCAGTAAAGCAGAAATAGATGTTCTTATGGAACTCTCTTGCTTTTGATGATCCAGCAGATGTTGGCAATTTTATCTCTGGTTCCTCTGCTTTTTCTAAAACCATCTTGAACATCTGGAAGTTCACGGTTCATGTATTGCTGAAGCGTGGCTTGGAGAATTTTGAGCATTACTTTACTAAAATGTGAGAGAGTGCAATTGTGCAGTAGTTTCAGCATTCTTTAGCACTACCTTTCTTAGAGATTGAAATGAAAACTCACCTTTTAGCTAACTTACCATTGAGCAATTCAAATGATTGCCAATGATATTTTACTCTACAGTCTATTACAATCTAGAAAGGTTCTATTGTGAATTGGGTATATAACCAAGTAAGCAATACACCTCTCTAACTTCTCTCTTTCATTCTCAATTTTACTCAGTGATGAAACTCAGATTGCTGCTGTGGTACAACACTCAGGATTAGTATTTCCCAATTACAACTTTTAATTATTCTTAAAATATTATTACCAGTATTATTGGATTCAAATGCAAGCTGTTCAATTAAGAAACTTACATGTTTAAATCTGAAAGGGAAAAATTCAGAGTTGTGAAGACAGGTCCCCAAAATTACATTTTTCCGATTCCATTTGATTTGGACCATCTTAGTGGTGGCTTCCCAGATGGTGTTAGTGCTAAAGAATCTGCCCACGAATGCAGGAGACATAAGAGATGTGGGTTCGCTTACTTAGTTGGCAAGATCCCTTGGAGGAGGGCATGACAACCCACTTCAGTGTTCTTGCCTGGAGAATCCTGTCTACAGAGCAGCCTGGCAAGCTATAGTCCCTAGTGTCGCACAGAGTCGGACATGACTGAAGCTATAGCATGCACACACATGCAATTAAGAGTCTTGACAACATAAATCATCTAATACAATGATATTATCAATATAATGATTTTGATCAAAGTCACAAATATACTAAATATATGCTTTATCTTCAAACCTCACATTAATAGTTTATACAAATTTCCATTTTCTTTAGATTTTTACTGCCTTATTTGGCCTCAGAATATTTTGTCTTTCACTCCACCTATATTTACTTACTCCACACATAATTTTCAAGCTTATAATATTTTATATGTATTTTATTTACTCATTAATAGTAATAATTCATTAGACCTGGAGAGTCTATAAAGCTACACCTTGTTCTCAATAAAATGCTTCCACTAAGATTATTTATCAGAAGACTCCTCTAAAATGTGACAAATTTGAAACTACCATAATGTGCTTGAACTTATGAGCAGAAATCTTCAATTATAAGAGTTCATATGAGTCTTAAAATGTTGACTATACTCTTTGTTTTATGAACTTCATTTGACTGATAATTTAATTCTGACAATTTCATTATAAAAATTCTGAATTTTGAATAAACTATTCTTCTCCCATTGTGCACTCTTGGTACTCTTGTCAAAAAACCAGTTGATTATATGTGCATAAAATTTTTTCCTGAGGTCTTTATTTCCTTTCATTGCTCTATATATCTGTCCTTATGCTAGTACCATACTGTGTTGATTACTGAAGATTTATTTCCTGAAATCAGGAAGAGTGATGCCTCTAGCATCATTCTTCTTTCTCAAGAGTGCTTTGGCTATTCTGGGTATTTTGTGATCTATAAAATACAACATTATCTCGGAAATTCAGATCAAAACCACAGTGAAAGTCCACTTCATACAATAACAAGTGTTGTCAAGGATGCAAAGAAAAGGGAACTCGCACTCTGATGATGGGACTATAAATTGGTGCAGACACTTAAAAAACCATACAGTATTTTATCAAAAAATTAAAAATAATACTATCATAGGATCTACAAATTTCATTCCTGGGTATATATCTAAATAAAACCAAAATACTAATTCAAGAAGATATATGGACCCCAGTGTTCACAGCATCACTATTTACAACAATCAAGATATGCAGCTAACCTAAGTGTCCATCAAGTGATGAATGGATAAAGAGGATGTGAGACCTAACTATCTAACTATGTTTCTATATTATCCAGCCATAAATGAAATTTTGCCATTTACCACAGCATGGATTGACCTGGATGGCATTATGCTTAATTAAATAAATCAGACAAAGAAAGATACACACTGCATATTTTCACTGATGTGTGAAATTTAAAATATAAAACAAAAGAATAAAACAAAACAGAAACATAATTATAGATACAGAGAACAAACAAGTGGTAATCAATTGGAAGAGAGGTGAAGGAAGGACAAACTGAAGGATATTAAGAAGTAAAAACCTACATCATAAGAGGGAGTAACATACAACACAAGGACTATAGCTAATAGTTGATACTAATTTTATATGGAGTATAAGCTATAAAATTACTTAATCATTACAAAATACAATTGAAAATAATACTATAAATTGACTATACTTTTTTTTCAATGAGAATTTTTGTCTATGTCTGTAAGATGTGTCATTGAGATGTTGATAGGGATAGCATTGAACCTGTTGAACTGGAACTTGTCATATAGTATCTTTATTATTTTGAGGTGCATCCTACTATACTTTGTCAATAGTATTTTTGTATCATAAGAGGATATACATTTTATCCAATGATTTTTCTGCATGTGGAGATGGTCATGTGTTTTTTATCATTCATTCTTTTAATGTGGTATATCACATCACTTGATTTGTAGATGTTGAACCATTCTTCTCAAAGACAAATATCACTCAATCATGGTGAATGATTCCTTTAATGAATTGCTGGATTTGGTTTGCTATTATTTTGTTGAGGTTTTTGTTCATCAGAGATGTTGACCTGTAATTTTCCTTTCTTACTGTGTCTTTAACTGATTTTCATATGAGGATGATACTGGCATTGTAAAATGAGTCTGGGAAGTTTCTATTCATGCTTCCCTCATAGCTTAGTCAGTAAAGAATCTGCCTGGAATGCAGGAGACTTGGGTTCAGTTTCTGGGTTGGGAAGATCACCTGGAGGAGGAACAGCAACCCAATCCAGCATTCTTCCCTGGAGAATCTCATGGACAAAGGAGTCTACTAGGCTTAGAAAGAGTCAGGCCTGACTTAGTGACTAAACCACCAGCACCAAGGTTATATTCTCTTCAATATTTGAAAGTATTTGTGGGACAATTGAATATCCGTATGCACAAAATTGAAATTGGATCCCCACATTTCACCAAACACAAAAATCAATTCATAATGAAATAAAAACTTAAATGTAAAACCTAAAACTATAAAACTCCTAAAGTAAAACACAAGGGAAAGCCTCTTGATATTGATCTTGGCAGTGATTTCTTGGATATGACACCAAAAACAAAAGTCAAAATATACAAATGGGATTATTTATTTTAAAAAAATCTCTCTACATAGCAAAGGAAACAATAAAAACAATGAAGAAGTAATTTATACAATGAAAGAAAATATTTTCAAGCTATATATCTAATAAGGTATTAATTTCAAAAATTATAAGGAACTCCTATGACTCAATAGTAATAAATAAGTACATAAATAAACTTGATTTAAAGTGGGCAAAAGACTTCAGCAGCCATTACTCCAAGTAAAACATGCAAATACCCCTCAAGTATATATTGAAAGACACTCAACAACACTAGCAGGAAAATGCAAATTAAAACCTGTTAAGATGGTTATTATAAAAAATGGAATGAGTATTAGCAAGGATGGATTGAATTGGAAAACTTGTGTACTGGACATAGGTTTGGGTAGACTCCAGGAGTTGGAGATGGACAAGGAGGCCTGGAGTGCTGCAGTTCATGGGGTCGCAAAGAGTTGGACACAACTGAGAGCTGAACTGAACTGAATAGTAAAAGATATGAACAACAAAGTTTGATAATATGATAGAAAAAATAACAATAGGAAAGTGATAGCTATGTTTAAGTGTATGGCACCTTCCTTTATAATTCCATAATGTTGTTCTTTTCTTTACAGTAGCCACCAGCCCATATGAATACTGAGCACTTGAAATTGGTTTGAAGTTTATGATATACACCAGAAATCAAAGTCTTATTAATGGTATGAAAAATAATGCAAAATATATTATTCAGTTCAGTTCAGTTCAGTTCCTCAGTCATGTCCAAATCTTTGTGACCCAATGAACTGAAGCATGCCAGGACTCCCTATCCATCACCAACTCCCGGAGTCTACTCAAACCCATGTCTATTGAATTAATGATGCCATCCAGCCATCTCATCCTCTGTCGTCCCCTTATCCTCCTGTCCCTAATATCTCCCAGCATCAGGGTATTTTCCAATGAGTCAACACTTCGCATGAGGTAGCCCAAGTATTGGAGTTTCAGCTTCAAAATGAGTCCTTCCAATGAATACCCAGGACTGATCTCCTCTAGGATGGACTGGTTGGATTTCCCTGCAGTCCAAGGGACTCTCAGAAGTCTTCTCCAACATCATAGTTCAAAAGCATCAATTCTTCAGCACTCAGCTTTCTTCACCATCCAACTTTCACATCCATACATGAACACTGGAAAAACCATAGCCTTGACTAGACGGACTTTTATTGACAAAGTAATGTCTCTGCTTTTTAATATGCTATCTAGATTGGTCGTAATTTTCCTTATAAGGAGTAAGCATCTTTTAATTTCATTGCTGTCATCACCATCTGCAGTGATTTTGGAGCCCAGAAAAATAAAGTCTGACACTGTTTCCACTGTTTCTCCATGTATCTACTATGAAGTGATGGGACCAGATGCGATGATTTTAGTTTTCTGAATGCTGAGCTTTAAGTCAACATTTTCACTCTTCTCTTTCACTTTCATCAAGAGACTCTTTAGTTCTCTTTCATTTTCTGCCATAAGGGTGATGTCATCTGTATATTTCTCCCAGTAATCTTGATTCCAGATTGTGTTTCCTCCAGCCCAGTGTTTTTCATAATGTACTCTGCATATAAGTTAAATAAGCAGGGTGACAATATACAGCCTTGATGTACTTCTTTTCCTATTTGGAACTAGTCTGTTGTTCCATGTTTAGTTCTAATTTTTGCTTCTTGACAGAATATGGCCCACTGGAGAAGAGAATGACAAACCACTTCAGTATTCTTGTCTTGAGAGCCCCATGAAAAGTATGAAAAAATATATTATTAAGAAGACTTATAGTAATTATGGTGAAACAATACATTGGATATTTAAATTACACAAATCAATTCTTATAATTTAAGGTTGTATTTAACATTTTTAATGAAACCATTAGAAAATATAAAATTACATGCATGTTTTGTAAACTGTTTATATTGAAATACCCTACCATAGTGTTTTATCCATATGCCTTATAATATTCATCTTATTGCACAATGGTGAATTGTATGTGTGTCTTCTAATTACTCGTCAAGCAATGAGCTCTTTGGAGTAATTGATCATAGTTTCCTTATTATTATCAAAGCATAGTAATATGACTGGTACACATTGGACAATCAAAAAGTAATGTTAAAGTAGTTTCTAATTATCTTCAGTTTTAAAATAACACAGTTGGTCTAAAAACCCAGTAATCAAGTAGGTTCTGTAAAACAAGTTTTAAAATGTCTTTAAAGAGTTACCTTTAACAATTAAAACTCATTTTTTTTTAGATTCAATTATAGAGTTCAATCAAGTAATGATCTCCTGTCAAATGACCCTATGTTAACTGGATTGTGCACATTTAACTTCCACCACCACCTAAATGTGATTCAGGTATGACCTAAATTAAATCACTTATAATTATATAGTGGAACTAAAAAATAGATTCAAGGGATTAGATTTGTAGATAGAGTGCCTGAAGAATTATGGATGGAGGTCTGTAACATTATATAGGAGGTGTTGATCAAAACTATCACCAAGAAAAGAAATGGAAAAAAGCCAAAATGATTGTCTGAGAAGGCCTTACAAATAGCTGAGAAAGAAGAAAAGCAAAAGTCCAAGGAGAAAAGGAAAGATATACACATCTGCATGCAGCGTTCCAAAGAATAGTGGGAGAAATAATAAAACCTTCCTCAGTGATCAGTGCAAAAAAATAAGGGGAAACAATAGAATAGGAAAGACTAGAAACCTCTTCAAGAAAATTAGAAATACTGAGGTAAAATTTCACGCAAAGATGAGCACAATAAAGGACAGAAATGGTATGGACATAACAGAAGCAGAAGATAGTAAAAGAGGTGACAAGATTATACAGAAGAATTGTACAAAAGAGATCTTAATGACCCAGATAACCACTTGGTTATGATCATTCATGTAGAGCCAGATATTTTGGAGTGTGAAGTCCAGTGGTCTGTAGGAACTATCACTATGAAAAAGCTAGTACCAGTCCATTCTGAAGGAGATCAACCCTGGGATTTCTTTGGAAGGAATGATGCTAAAGCTGAAACTCCAGTACTTTGGCCACCTCATGTGAAGAGTTGAGTCATTGGAAAAGACTCTGATTCTGGAAGGGATTAGGGGCAGGAGGAGAAGGGGATGACCGAGGATGAGATGGCTGGATGGCATTACTGACTCGATGGACGTGAGTCTGAGTGAACTCTGAGAGATGGTGATGGACAGGGAGGCCTGGTGTGCTACAATTCATGGGGTTGCAAAAGTCAGACATGACTGAGGGACCGAACTGTACTGAACTGAGCAATTGCAAATAACTTTTAAAAAATTCAAAATCACATAAAGAGAAAGGCGAGATAGACAGAATTCAGTGTAAATAGAAGCTCTTTTTAAATTACTTTTCATTCTAGGTAATAAAGCTTTTTTTTTTCTAGATATCCAAATGAGTCAGGCCTCAAATGTAGAATTTTTCACTTGTTACGTCAAGTTTGCTCTATTTTTACTGATTTTCAAGTGTCCTGGGAATTCTGGAAACACTAAGGATGTCACACTAATGGTTAGTTATTATATTAAGTTCTAGGCATCCAAAGTAAATACGAGAAAAAGAGTCTCTGATTTGGACAAGGAAAAAGAGATTGATAGGCCACTGGAAAGAATGCCAAGTGTTGTTACCACAAAGTCACTACTAGGAAATATGATAGACACAAGTAAGATAGCATTAAACTGTCTGGTAAAGACAGGAATTTTCATTGAAAGTGTAGTATTTGCATTGGGCTTGGAATACTGACTTAAAGCTCAACATTCAGAAAACGAAGATCATGGCATCTGGTCCCATTACTTTATGGGAAGTAGATGGGGAAACAGTGGAAACAGTGTCAGGTTTTATTTTGAGGGGCTTCAAAATCACTGCAGATGGTGACTACAGCCATGAAATTAGAAGATGCTTACTTCTTGGAAGAAAAGTTATGACCAACCTATATAGTATATTCAAAGCAGAGACATTACTTTGTCAACTAAGGTCCATCTAGTCAAGGCTATGGTTTTTCCTGTCATGTATTGGTGTGAGAGTTGGGCTGTGAAGTAAGCTGAGCACCGAAAAATTGATGCTTTTGAACTGTGGTGTTGGAGAAGACTATTGAGAGTCCCTTGAACTGCAAGAGGATCCAACCAGTCCATTCTGAAGGAGATCAACCCTGGGATTTCTTTGGAAGGAATGATGCTAAAGCTGAAACTCCAGTACTTTGGCCACCTCATGAGAAGAGTTGACTCAATGGAAAAGACTCTGATACTGGGAGGTATTGGGGGCAGGAAGAGAAGGGGGCGACCAAGGATGAGATGGCTGGATGGCATTACTGACTCGATGGACGTGAGTCTGAGTGAACTCCGAGAGATGGTGATGAACAGGGAGGCCTGGCGTGCTGCGATTCATGAGGTTGCAAAGAGTCGGACATGACTGAGAGACTGAACTGAACTGAATTGAACTGGAATACTCACTGACTAGCATCAGGCATGGAGAAGGCAATGGTAACCATGTGTTGTTGGAGAAGACTCTTGAGAGTCCCTTGGACTGCAAGGAGATCCAACCAGTCCATTCTGAAGGAGATCAACCCTGGGATTTCTTTGGAAGGAATGATGCTAAAGCTGAAACTCCAGTACTTTGGCCACCTCATGAGAAGAGTTGACTCAATGGAAAAGACTCTGATACTGGGAGGTATTGGGGGCAGGAAGAGAAGGGGGCGACCAAGGATGAGATGGCTGGATGGCATTACTGACTCGATGGACGTGAGTCTGAGTGAACTCCGAGAGATGGTGATGAACAGGGAGGCCTGGCGTGCTGCGATTCATGAGGTTGCAAAGAGTCGGACATGACTGAGAGACTGAACTGAACTGAATTGAACTGGAATACTCACTGACTAGCATCAGGCATGGAGAAGGCAATGGTAACCCACTCCAGCTCTCTTGCCTGGAAAATTCCAGGCTGCAGTCCATAGAGTCGTTGACACGACTGAACGACTTCACTTTCACTTATCACTTTCATGCATTGGAGAAGGAAATGGAAACCCACTCCAGTGTTCTTGCCTGGAGAACTCCAGGGATGGGGGAGTCTAGTGGGCTGCCTATAGGGTCACACAGAGTCGGACACAAATGAAGTGACTTAGCAGCAACAGCAGCAGCATCAGGCAACATAGAAAAGAGAAGGAAGCCCACCAGGCAGAAAGAATAGAATGACCTAGGCAACAATGTGGATGTAGATCAGATCTGTATTTGAGAAAAATAACACAAGAGAAGATTCTACATATGGACATCACCAGATGGTCAACACCAAACTCAGATTGATTATATTCTTTGCAGCCAAAGATGAAGAAGCTCTATAGAGTCAGCAAAAATAAGATCAGGAGCTGACTATGGCCCACACAATGAACTCATTATTGCTAAATACAGACTGAAATTGAAGAAAGTGGAGGAAACCACGATACCATTCAGGTATGCCCTAAATAAAATCCCTTATGACTATACAGTGGAAGTGAGAAATAGATTTAAGAGAATAGATCTGACAGACAGAGTGTCTGAACAACTATGGATGGAGGTTCATGACATTGTACAAGAGACAGGGATGAAGACCATCCTCAAGGAAAAGAAATGCAAAAAAGCAAAATGGCTGTCTGAGGAGGCCTTACAAAGAGCTGTAAAAAGAAGGGAAGTGAAAAGCAAAGGACAAAAGGAAAGATATAGCTATTTGAATGCAGAGTTCCAAATGCTAGCAAGGAGAGATAAAAAAAGGCTTCCTCAGCAATCAATGCAAAGAAATAGAGGGAAACAACAAAATGGAAAAGACTAGAGATCTCTTCAAGAAAATTAGAGATACCAAGGGAACAATTGATGCAAAGATGGGCTCGATAAAGGACAGAAACTGTAGGGACCTAACAGAAGCAGAAGATATTAAGAAGAGGTGGCAAGAATACACAGAAGAACTGTACAAAAAAGATCTTCATGATGCAGATAATCAAGATGGTGTGCTCACTCATCTAGAGCCAGACATCCTGGAATGTGAAGTCAAATGAGCCTTAGGAATCATCACTACGAGCAAAACTAGTGGAGGTGATGGAATTCCATTTGAGCCCTTTCAAATTCTAAAAGACGATGCTGTGAAAGTGCTGCACTCAATATGCCAACAAATTTGGAAAAATGAACAGTGGCCACAGACTGCAAAAGGTCAGTTTTCATTCCAACCCCAAAGAAAGGCAATGCCAAAGAATGTTCAAATTACTGCACAATTGCACTCGTTTCACACGCTAGTAAAGTAATGCTCGAAGTTCTCCAAGCCAGGCTTCAAGCAGTACATGAACAATGAACTTCCAGATATTCAAGCTTGTTTTAGAAAATGCAGAGGAACCAGAGACCAAATTGCCAACATCCAATGAATCATCAAAAAAGCAAGAGTTCCAGAAGAATGTCTATTTCTGCTTTATTGACTGTGCTAAAATCTTTGACTGTGTGGATCACAAGAAACTGGAAAATTCTGTAAGAGATGGGAATACCACACCACCTGACCTGTCTCTTGAGAAACTTGTATGTAGGTCAGGAGAGGCCTGGCATGCTGTGGTTCATGGGGTCACAAAGAGTCGGACATGACCTAGCAACTAAACTGAACTGAACCTTTGAGTGAAGAGTGAACTGAACTGGGGAGTTCTGGAAGAAATTAGATTGGTTTTTAGCACCTGCAATTATTTAGGTGAGAGATAAATTGGCTAAGCTAGGTCAGCAGTAGAAGATGCCATATAAATTCAAACAAAAATGAAAAACGCATCATATCACCCAAGGAATGGCATGAATGTTCAACTTATTAGCCATTTAGTTATCCATGGTTTATGGTTTCTGCATCTCTGCATTTTTGTTAGGGAGTCCCCTATTCAACACCCTATTCAAGATACCCAGTGCCCATGAGCTGTCTTTTGGGTATTTGGAACTTCCATACCCAGGGAACACCCATTTTTTCCTGCTCTTTAATTCTTGAACAATAATTCTTAAAAACTTTGAACAATTTGTCTACCTATGCAATTATACTCTTACCCCTCTATAAAATTTGACCATTTCCAATGAAATACTCATAAGAATTTGAGTATTTTAGCAGTTACCTTCTGAAAATATTCATTGGCCTAAAGGAATCACTCCAGTGGTGGGTATTTCCAACATGTTGGTATGTCAAATTCAGGGCAGAGAGGGGGAAAGGGGTAATTTGAAACAGAGCCACATTAGTACCCCTCCGAGATTCATACTTTCCAGTACTTTCCTGATTCACAATTATATGTAAGCAGCTGCTGTAGGAAAAATAAAACCTATCATTGATCTGAAACACACACACACAAGATTATAAAGATTTTTTGGTCTATTTAAAAGTGTGTTCACAAGTCCCATATGGGGAGTGGAAGAATGGGTGTGCTTGATGTGCAGCATGATTTACAAATCTGTTTTATTTTCTACCCCTGCTGTGACGATGAAGGTGTTACAACAGCCTGCCTATTTTGGGGTGGGGGTATTTGGAGAAACCATGACTGCAAATGGAGTGTTCACAAAAATCTGGCATTTTTATAAGTGAAGAGTCATGTGAGTTGAAGCCGATGCTGCAAATTACAGTGGCAGAACTGAGAGGCACAGTAAAAGATCATCTCTCCATTCTGAATCCATGCAAGTATATGTAGAGCTCCTACAATGAACAAGGCGACAAGAGGCACTAAAATACATAATCCATAGTTCTTTCTCAGAGAATTTCAAACTTACCGAGGAGCCCAGAAAATACAGGAACAAAATACAAATTAACAAAGGTGAGTACCTCAGTAGAGTGGCAAGAGCACTAGAGGAGTAATCAAGAAGCCTGGATTCTTGAATATCAGAACCTGGGTATGATATTCATTTGCTATGTGAACTCTTAGACAACTCATTAAGTCTCTACATCTATAAGATAATTCAAATGTATCAAGGATGGAAAACAAATTTCAAATTAGGTGCCAACTCTCACCAATCAATATTGACTTTGTGGAGCAATATATTTGTAAGGCCTCCCCAGACAGGTTTTTTGCTTTTTTGCATTTCTTTTCCATGGGGATGGTCTTAGTCGCTGTCTTGCATACAATGTCCATAGTTCATCAGGCACTCTGTCTATCAGATCTAGGCCCTTAAATCTATTTCTCACTTCCACTGTATAATCATAAGTGATTTCATTTAGGTCATACCTGAAAGGTCTAGTGGTTTTCCCTACTTTCTTCAATTTAAGTCTGAATTTGGCAATAAGGAATTCATGATCTGAACCACAGTCAGATCCTGGTCTTGTTTTTGTTGACTGTATAGAGCTTCTCCATCTTTGGTTGCAAAAAATATAATCAATCTGATTTTGATGTTGACCATCTGGTGATGTCCATGTGTAGAGTCTTCTCTTGTGTTGTTGGAAGAGGGTGTTTGGTATGA